>NW_019014654.1:940048-954332 GCF_000150535.2 Carica papaya | reverse complement strand
TATATGTAATTAGGAACTTATATATTTGTAAGAGATTGTAATAAATTGCTCCAAATATATTAAATATTATGCACTCATAATCTATTTCTGTACATAGCATCTTTATGCGTTAATAAGCATTTGGGATGTCATTGAATGCTTGTAGAAAAGGGGGGACTAACTTACAAAGAGTCGTCGGTATCGGTAAGGGATTCAATATTTTCTTGCACATCATAAGAGTCATTTTTAGAAAAATAAATATGATTTTATTGCATGATTGTGACATAATTTCAAAGAAAGGAATGATTATTTTTTTGCATGATTGTAACGTGCTTTTAAGAGTGTGATGAGTTATAATTATGACAACTATCTTAATTATATATGCATCATATAAATTTTTAGTTGTTATTTCATGAACGAAGTTGAAATGCAATTGATATGAAAAGAGATTACATGAAATTGTTGACATGGCATGAAAGATATGAATGGATACATTAAACATAAATTAATCCGTTAGACTATTTTATCTACTTCGGCTATCTCTACCCTATCTGAAAAGATATGAGATGACCACTCCGTATGGATGATGGCACGAAAGTGGGTAAGATATTCTAGGACCAATACAGCAAAGTACAGCCATGATTATAGTCTTTAGGACCATAGTGGTTGGCACGGCCGTGTTCATATATTGTGTTATGGTGTGGCGAGTCGCAAATCAGCTATGGTGTAGTGAGTCACAAATCTGTTGTGGTTGAGCAAGCCGTAAAGTTGCCATTAGTGTCAACACAATGGTAGTTGGGAGTTCGTATTATCCAGTAGATAAAAAGTCGTAACGGGCTTTGCACGAAGTATGGTAAAAGACTTAATAACAATTATTGTCTGATTTTTTTGATTTCTCTTTTGATGCATTATCTTTACGATATTTGATGATCTTGATACTAAAAGCTTTTCTTACATCAATGGATCATTGAAAAATGGTAAGCAGAAAAAGATATTTCTTAAACGTTTTTAATTTTACAAAATTTCTTAGTTATGTCATTTTAATACTATATGCCTTTTTGAGTTTCATAGAACTCACCCTTTCCCTCCCAGATGATGTTGAAGAAGATGTTTGCGATGACTTGTCTGACTTACCACTTAAAGCTTGCTTGGATTGTATGGATCCATGATCGTTGACAAGTGCATGTCTTGTTGCGCACTCAATGAGTCAATTTAGATAATGATAGAAGTGGCCCTCTTTTGTGTTTTATTATTTTGTATTTTATCGTCATTTCTGGCCTCAGTTGTATATGTAATTGGGAACTCATATATTTTCTAAGAGATTTTATAATGCAAAAACAATTTCCACTGCATATAATTTATCTAATGCACTAGTATTCTGTATTGGTATCTGGCACCTTTATACTATAATTAGTATTGGGGACATCACACGAACGATGGCCTATATAGGTTCCAAAATCGTGTTTTAGTCCCTTTTTCAGTCAGGGATAATGTTCCCCAAGCAACTCATGCATTCAAACTGTCTATCCATCCAGGAAGCACCAAGATGTACCGTGATTTAAATTGTCAGTACTGGTGGCCAGGAATGAAGAAGGACATCATGAATTACATCTCTTGGTGCCTCACTTATTAGAGGGTTAAGGGTGAACATCAGAAACCTGGTAGGTTGTTGCACGACCTTCCTATTCTGGAATGGAAGTGGGAATACATGACCATGGAATTCATCACTGGTCTACCAAGGACTACTAATGGTTACGATGCAATTTGGGTCACTATGGATAGATTAACCAAGCAGCCTATTTCCTTGCCATCGAAACCACTGATTCTGTAAGTAAGTTAGCCTGTTTGTATGTTGACCAAATTGTTTAACCTCATGATGTACCCTCCTCGATTGTGTTGGATAGAGATTCCCGATTTACTTTTCACTTTTGTGACAATTTTCAGGAGGCTCTAGGCACTAACTTATGTTTTAGTACTGGCTATCACCACAAGACTGATAGGCAGTCAGATTTACCATTCAAACACTGGAAGATATGTTGCGTGCCTGTATTCTGGATTTTAGAGTAATTGGAGTAAGTACCTCCCTCTCTCTAAGTTTTCCTACAATAACAATTACCACTCCAGCATATGTATGGCTCCATTTGAGGCTCCTTATGGAAGGTTGTGCAGATCCTCTACCTGCTGGAATGAGATTGGGAACATGCAATATACGGGGAAAAACTTCCTCTAATAGACAATTGATAAATTGGACCTTATTCGGAAGAACGTCTTCACTGCCCGAAGTTGCCAAAAGAGTTACACTGACAACCATAGGAGGCTTTTGGAGTTTGTTGTTAGCGATTGGGTATTTGTCAAGGTCTTTCCCTTCAAGGGAACAATGAGATTTGGGAAGAAAAAGAAGTTGAGCCCTCGATATGTTGGCCCTATAGAGCTTTTGGAGCGTGTTGGCCCTGTGGCATACTGCCTTACTCTATTCGAGAGTTTGCCAGTGTGCATGACATCTTACATGTCTCCATGTTAAAAAGGTACCACCTTAACCCTTATCAAATTGTCCCAATTCAGGAAACTCCTTTTAGCTCCAACTTGGTGTACGCAAAGTACCTGACGAAGATACTAGGATGGACCAACAAGGTGCTACGCAACAAGAGGGTCCATATAGTGCAGGTCTAGTGGCAGTATCAAACCCTGGAGGACGCTACTCAGGAATTAGAAGATGAAATGAGGAAGAAATTTTTGCACCTATTCACAATAATTTTGGAGGACCAAAATTTTTAAAGGTGGGGGGAAATGTGACACCCTGTATCTAAGCACTTCATGTGGCATTAAAAATCCATTTTATTCAGACCTTTGGCTATTAAACTTTTGTGGTGTAATATTATTTTATTTTATTTTCTTTTGAATTTTTGCCATTTTTTCTTAATTTACCAAAAAAATTTATTTTTTTATTATTTTATTATTAAGTTATTTTGTTTCAATTTATTGAGGATTTCAAAAAAATTTGGAAGGAAAATGCAATAGGAAAGACCCAGCCTGCACATCCCATCAGCCGGGCGCCCATGCCGCGACTGCTCTGCACGCGAATCACGCCCATAGACATGATAGTTAAGTGCGCAGCTCAGCGCTCGTCTTGCCCGCACTTGTCCGATGTGACCTAAGAAGACAGCCAATGTGTACGTCAGCGTGCTATTCGGGCACAGAGTCTAGCTTCTGCGTGCTCTAGGCCTAGCCTGCCACAAGCAGCAGCCATGAGCAACGCACAGTGCCTCGAGCCCCGCGCCACTGCCTTTGTCGCTATTGCCATCCCCACCGCTGCTGCTGCTGTTGCCTTGGGAGTGGTGTCTCCTCCTTGGCTAGCTGACACTGATGATGTCATTATTTTCTCCCTCTGTAATACCCCGTCAATCAATGGGATAAAATGATTTGGAAACCTTATTTATTCGGGTCTTTGGCAATATTAAACTTAATTAATTTACACTGCTTAATATTTATCGTAATTCATAATTTTGGTTAATTTTTATTTAATTTTATTTTTATTAAATTTATTTTAATTTACTTTTAAGTCTAACTCATTTAAATTAAATATAAAATTTGAGAAAAAAATCAGCAAACGGTGAATCAGGAAGAAAATCCCGTGGGGAGTCAGGTTTCCTGCGTGGGTGCTGGGCAGTGTGAGCGCATGCATGCGCGCAAAGTAGCCGCGGGACGTGCGCATAGCGTGCACGTCCCCTCCGCACACATGCACACACAGGACGTGCTCACAGCACATACGTCCCGTCCGTGCATACGGCGCGGGGTCAGGACTTGCGCGAGTCTTGTCGTGCACAAGTAAGTTGTTTGCGCATCACCTCGCGTGCGGACAAGCACCATACACTATGCACACGCTATCCCCACAGCAAGCTTGCGCGAATAGGCCTATGCGCCTGGGGCTTGCACAGTAGGTCTGTGTGCATGCAAGCTAGCCTCTGCGCATGCGATAGGAGGCCTGTGCGCCTTCTGCAGTGCGTCGACTGAGGCACTACCATCTCTGGCAGTGCGCCACTGCTGCCTTGGGCCACTGCCGCTGCCAGTTGAGGAGGTCCTCCTCCCTTGTTTTTGTGCTGAACATCTTTTTTTCCTCTCTCTTCACTGGATTTTACCACTTGGTGCAAATCCAATGGTTCCAAAACTCTATAAATTGCCATTCCCCTTCCATTTTTTAAATATTTAGAGAGTGAGAGAGAGATACTAGTCTAGCGAGAGAGGAAGAGAAAGAAAGGAGAACGGTGAAGGAGAAAACATAAAGGTTTCGATAAGAAATCTAGTATTTCTTTTAATGTCTTAAGGAGTATTTTTAGATAAATAAATTAATATAACTACTATTTGGCCTGTTTTGTATCCCTCTGTGTTTAAATGAATTGAATTGTTCTTGTTTTTAAATTGTAGACCCTTGATGAATTTGCATGTAATGAATATACTATGTAATCGGTAATAGTAAAAATTATAAAAAAAAAAGAAAAAGAGAAAAGTGGAATAAAGCCTGTAAGGTCTGAAGTGTATATGTATTGATATGCATATTGCATCAAGTGTCTCGTTAGACTTTTTATCTTTAAGGGGTATTTGTTCCCCTTACCCTTCGGGGTATTTGTTCCCTTTTCCCTTCGGGGTATCTGTTTCTGCCTCCCCTATCTGGTCTGAAAAGACGTAAGAGGATTGCTCCTAGTGGATGACGACGTACCCTCTAACGAGAGTGGTATCACACTATCTGTAGGGGTCACCCGTAGCTAAGTAATATCATGACTATAGATATCTATTAGGGCCATTATAGCTGGTATGGCCGTGGTCATAGATCGTACCATAGTTTGGCCAGTCAGAAATGGGCCTGAGCAAATTGCTGTATCTGTATTTAATCTGGTCATTCCACTTGGGTAGTTGGAAATCTGTAGCTGCCTTTAGAGATGGAAGTTGTAATGACTTCGCGAAGAATGACACAAAAATCTAAGCATTCATGATTTATTTGATTTTTTTCATTATCTGGCATGATGTATGTTTGGTTGTCTGTATTAACGTATCATTTTCTTAACAAATAAATGGTTTTCCATAATGTGAGATAGGTAAATGAGGAGGTTAAATGGTAAGTTATAATAATTAACTTTTGAAATCTTACGATGTTAATTTAATATTGTTTTCCTTACTGAGCATATGAAACTCACTCTTTCTATGCCCCCTCCCCCCCCAAATGAGGAAGAAAATGAGGAACCCCAGGCTGATTTACCCTTGGATCCACAAGTCTAAGTGCATGACTGTTCCTGCACTCTGATGAGTCTAATAACATAGTGAAAGAAGTGACCCTTATGTTTTGTTTTGTATTTTGCATCCACTTCTGGCCTCAGTATATGCATGTATTGGAACTCATATATATTTGTAAGGGATTTGTAATAATTTTATTCTGCTGTATAAATTTTATCATACACTCATTATTCCGAATATGTATCTGACAACCATTTACCTTAATTAACACTTGGGATGTCACACCCTTCTCACAAATTTGCGACACTTGTCACAAATATGATAGTTCTCTTTTTTTTATAAATAAAAACCCTCTCCACCACTCTTTCTCACTCATTTTCACTCTCAAGAACAAAATTTTAGAGAGAGAAAGTTAGGAGAAAGAAGAAAACAGAGAAGAAAATAGGACTAGCTCACAAAGAGTCGTTGGCAATCAATAAGGGATTCAGTATTTACTTACACATTCTACGAGGCATTTTTAGAAAAATATAGAAATGAATATTGATTTTATTACATTATTGTGGCATGATTTTGAGGGTGTGATGAGTTATTAATTATAACGTTGTTTTAATAATGCATGGATTGTGTAAAGGCTTAGTTTGTTGTTTCAGGAATGAAGTTGAAATGTAATTGATACGAGAAGGGATTACATGAAATTGTTGACATGGAATGAAAAACATGAACGAATATATGAAACATGAATTAATCCGTTAGATTATTTTATCTACTTTTCTTGTTCCCACCTTATTTGGAAAGACGTGAGATGACCACTCTCTGTGGATGACGATGCAAAAGCACGTAGGAGATCCTAGGACCACTGTGGCAAAGTATGGTCGTGATCATAGTCTTTAGGACCACAGTGGTTGGCACAACCGTGGTCATAGATTGTGCTATTGCGTGGGGAGCCGCAAATCAACAATAGTGTAGCGAGCTACAAATCTGTTGTGGTTGAGCAAGCTGTAGTTGTCTATAGTGTCACCACAATGATAGTTGGGAGTTCGTATTAGCCAATAGATAAAAAGTTGTAATGGGATTCGCACAAAATATGGTGAAAAACTTAATAATAGTGATTATATTGATTTATTTAATTTTCTCTCTTAGTGTGTTATTTGCATTATTACCTCGTCTTTATGATCTTGGTTTTCCTAAATAAATGTTTTTCGTACATTAATCCTACCCCTTGGATTATTGCAATGATAAGTGGTAAAAGGTACTTCTTAAACATTTATACTTTCATAAAATTCTTAGTTATGTTAATTTAATACTATATGCCTTATTGAGTTTCATACAACTCACTCTTTCTATGTTGCCCCCCTCCTAGATTGCATAAAAAGAGGATGTTTGTGATGAGTTGTTTGCCGAGCTACCTCTTGAAGCTTGCCTGGATCCCGTCGATCCATGATTGTTGACGAGTGCATGTCTTGTTCCGCACTCTGATGAGTCCATTTACATAGTGAAAGATGTGGTCTTCTTTTATATTTTGTATTTTGTTGAAACTTCTGGCATCAGTCGTATATGTAATTGGGAACTCATATTTTGTAAGGGATTTTATATTATAAAATTTTTTGCTGCATATATTCAATTAAATACACTCGTATTCTGTATTGGTATTTGATACCCTTATACTGTAATCAGTATTGAGGAAGTCATATTATGCCTTGGTGTGGTGGGATCAACTACTTCTCAGTAGGCTACATAACAGAGAACGACTAGTCTCCTCCTGGAGAGAAATAAAGCCAATTATGTGCAAAACATTTGTTATCTCTTATTATTATAGAGAAATACATCAAACGTTGCAATGCTTAACAGAGGGATCTATGTCCTTTGAGGACTACCACAAGGAGAGGGAGATGGCCATGATAAGGGCCAATATTGAACAGGATCTCGAAGTAACTATAATGAGATTTTTAGGGGGTCTCAATAAAACAATCGCTAGTATTGTAGAACTGCAAACACTATATGGAGGTGGAAGACATGGTCCATATGGCCATGAAGATTGAGAAACAACTAAAGAGTAAAGGTAAGAGGACTTTCCATACCACTCCTACCTTTAACTCAAGGTGGCTAAGGAAAGAAGAGAAGGAAGTGGTTGAGGCAAAGAAGGAGAAACAACCACACCTGACTATAAAGATAAGACACCTATCTTGTAACACCTCGACTTTTTGGTAGTTAGCGAATTTTAAAACTACGATATTTCAAGCCTGCAACCATAAAAAAATTTCGTTGAAAATACGAGCTCCTTTTATTTTAATTAGTTTCCCAAAATTTTTTATCCAAATTACTCAAAATTTTAGGAGAAAAATAAACAGCACGGGAAAAGCACAGCTGGCAACCTTTGACCCACGGCTCTCGACCTACGACCCACAAACAGCTTGCGGGGGTAGGCTAGTGAGCCCTAGGCTTGCCCAGTGCACAACTATGCCATAGTATACACGCATAGTGCACAACATGGCTGAGAATTATGCTCAACACAACAGAGCTTGTGCGCACGACTAAAAGCCTGTAGCTCCTAGTGCGCAGAACAGCCGCCTGCGGGTGCGCACAGTGCTGCTGCACCCTTGCAACCAACAGGATTGACTTGTTTCATTGGTTAAACGCCATGCTTGGCCTTTTTGCTCCTTTTTTGGCCATTCTTAGTGAGTCCCATATCCACTCCCATTATATTTTTCCTATTATTGCCAAGTGGCGTAAATCCAGCCTTTCCTTCCCTTATTTAAACCCTTTCTTCTCTCTATTTCTCCACACCGTTTTTCCTTTTTCATTTTCCAAATTTAGATATAGAAAGAGGAGAGACTTTTAGGGAGAGAAAGGAGCAAAAACGAAAGGAAAAGTTAGGAGTTTCAGAAGCACATTTAGAAAAAATTCAAGATGCTCCTCCTTCGTTTCCTAAAAGGCTAAGTTAACCTAATTATGACAAGAAAATCTTTGGTATTTTTATCTACACTTCCAAGTTCTCTTTTTAGTTAAATAAAATAACGAAAATAATTTTATTCTTTGGTCTAAGGGATTAAAGCTTAGACTATCATAAGGAATTTCTAAATTCTGCTTCAATATCAAAAAAATTTATTTTTGCACTCGTAACTACTCAAGTAGTGAGCTTTTTTTTTACCTATTAGGTATTTGGGACACCACAAATGGTATCAGAGCTAGATTCTAAGAGAAATCCCGCATGATTAGGATCCCAAACCCAAAGTAGGAAATCTAAGATGTTATCGCTATCATCATTAGAGGGTTGTCTAATAATTAAGTAAGATAAGAAACATATTTTGTCCAAGAGAAAACACTAGGAAAGTATTATTTTAAAACTCTCCTATACAGTAGAGATTTATTCTATAAATATTGTTTCTTCTAACCCTTATGGTAAATGGGAAGATGGATCGTAAGCCATCATCTCATACCATCTAAGTCTTTGGAAACTTTTCGGACATCTTTCCCATGGAACTATTAAGGCTACCGCCCAAGCATAGAATTGGGTGCTCTATCAATCTAGTTCCTGGAACCCAACCCATTGACGTACCCTTGGACCAAATGAATAGGAACGAGCTTTGGGAGCTGTATCACCAACTTTTAGCACAGCAAAAAAAAGTTTATCTGGCCTAGTTCCTCTCTGTTGGGTGCCATGGTCTTGTTCACACAGAAGAAGGATGGAACTTCTTGTCTTTGTATCGATTATCAAGAACTCAATCAGGTAACCACCAACAAATGGTGCCAATTTTCCTGTGTTGACAACTTATTCAGTAATCTTTCGGGCACTACAATGTTTTCCAAAATCCATCTTAAATCTGGTTATCACCAAGTACGAGTACGAACTAAGGATATGTCAGTGATGACATTCCGTTATCAGTATGATCATTTTGAATTTTAAGTCATGCCTTACGGACTGACAAATGCCCCAGTGATTATCTCAAATCTCATGAATTTCAAACCTACTTGGGGCCAGTACATTTTTGTTAACATCGAAAACAAACTGGTGTACTCAAGGAACTCCTAGGATCACATCGCCCACCTCACTCATGCAATGGAAACTCTTCGTTAGTACCACCTGTAAGCCAAGTTCGAGAAATGCTCCTTCTGTATGGACTGGATCTCCTTCTATGCCCACATGGTTTTCAGTGAAGGGGTTTCTATCGATCTGGCAGTGATTGAGAACGTCATTAGCTTAGACCAACCTTTCAACACCAAATATATTCAAAGATTATTGAGGCAAGTAGGATACTATCAACGTTTCATCCAGGACATTTCTTGTATTTTTGCTCCCCTCACGAGCCTTGTCAAGAAGGGATTCAACTTCATCTAGGACCTTAAATGTGAAGGAAGCATTTTAGAGATTAATATCGACTTACTACCAGTCCGGTGTGTGTCTTTCTCGAAAACGCCAACTATCTTCAAATAGAGAGCAATGCATCCTATACGAGTATAGAGTGTGCACTCGTGTAGCGAGGCCAACCTATAGTTTATGGATCTAGGCAACTGAAGCCATATGAGTGTGATTACACCCTTCACGACCTCGAGTTTGCTATCATCATCTTTTCATTAAAAATATGGTGTTGTTATCTGCAAGGCCGGACCTTTGAGAGTTACACTAATCATGAAAGCTTAAAGCAAGTGTTCTCCAAAGAAGAATGGATTAAGAGACAGGAACACTAGATGGATATTCTGAAAGATTGCGACTGTATAATCCTACGTCATCCCAGCAAGGCAAGAGAAATCGATGGTGCCCTTGATCATGAAGAATGAACCTCGTTAAGATGACTAATGATTTCTAGGTGGAAGATGTTAGAAAAAATTTAGGAGCATCGAATAAGTCATCGCAGCCACTGTACCTAGTTGGCCTAGATTCAAGGTCAGCCCAACATCCATGGTAGACTTTGGGAAGCCCAAGCAATGGACCCAGAGATTTTAGAACACAAGAACAAGTTTTGCCCCATGGGAGATAGTAGCAGCGACGATCACTTCATGGTGACTAATGAAGGACTTTACCAGTTTCGTAATTGGATTTGGGTACCTAATAACCCATTGCTCAAAGCAGATATTCTGAAGGAGGTACACGCATCTAAGTTACCCATCCACCCTAGTAGCACCAGAATGCATCGCGATCTAAAGTGCCAATACTTGTGGCCCAACATGAAGAGGGATATCGCTGAATTTGTCTTCCAATGTCCCACATGCTAGAAGATCAGGGCTAAACATCTAATGCCCTGTGGTGTTTTTGAGTGGAAGTTGGAGCACGTCGCTATGGAGTTCATCACAGGACTGCCCAAGGCTAGTGCCAACCATGATGCCATCTTGATCATTATAGATCAACTTACCAAGACAACTCACTTCCTTACCATCAGGGTCACTGGTTTAATTATAAGATTAGCATGATTGTTCATTGAAGAAATTGTTTGACTTCATGGCATTCCTACCTATGTGGAGTCGGACAGAGACCCTCATTTCGAGCTGCACTTTTAGGATAACTTCCAGAAAGTTATCAATTCTATTTTGAACCTTAGCACCACTAAACATTCCCACTATGCTAGTCAAATTAAGTAGACTATCCTAATGTTGGAAGATATGCTGCGCACTTGTGCTCTAGATTTCGGTAGCTGTTGGGATCAACGCCTGTCCCTTTACAAGTTCACTTACAACAATTGTTGTCAGTTTAACCTTGGATGGCACCCTTTGAGACCCTTTACTATCGCCTCACTCTGACCCTCGAGTATACTTCCTTACATGATGTCTTTCATGTTTCAATGAATTAAAAGCATCTCTACGATCCATATTGATGCGGAACCCCAAGACCCTTGCTTGAACCTTAGAACTCTTCAATCGGTTTAGAACAGAATTTAGATCACAAGTAAAAAAGGAATCAACTTTGTTCAGTCACCCAAATTGTAGAAGTTAAAGAGAACCCAAGAAAGATAAATGATATCTCTTGAACCCAATCAACACAAGCACCAAGAACAATTGAAATAGGAAATCAAAATTGAAATACAAGTGAAAACAATTGTATTCCAAATCAACACCTTGTGCATAAAGTGAAAAGAAAGCCAAAACGCTCTCAACTCAATTCTGAAATGTTTGATTACAACTCTTAATATCCACAAAGAAGAGTTCCTTTGGTATTTATAGCCAAAGAAATCAATGATAAGTTACAATACAATAACTACAATTATAACTCCCACAATAACTAGGTTAATTATGTGGTAATTACAATTGTAACTCCAACAATAATTAGGCTAATTATAGGCATGTAATTGTTATGTAACTCCTTGTAACTCCAATCTTCTTAACCAATACCACTAATTGTTTGTGGCACCATATAGTTATAGGCTCATTCTTGTAATAACACTAAGACAAGACTTAAGCCCAAAATGAGTTATACTTATCTATATGGGCTTAATTAACTCAAACTAAAATAAAACAATCCAAAATACTTAAAACAACTCAACTAATCCATCCCATACACAAGGGTTATTCATCCATTATCAATAAGACTCAAACAAGCCCAAATTAACCCAAATCACTTAAATCCAATTAAAGTTACGAATTTGGGCTATTCAAAAAGCTCATATTTGAACTTTCACAATTGGCCAGCCCATTATCCACATGTTTTTTGAGTAAAAACTTGGAGCAACTCTTTAAACTTCTTTGCCTTTGATCTTGTTACTGGTCCGCTGAAACTTTCCAGGTTTGGAACTGTATTTGTGTTTACATCATTTGAAATTTGCTCCAAGTCACCTTCTGATGCTCTTTGAGTATCTTGAGTATTTTTAGCCTTGTTTGCATCATCCCCCCTCCCCTCAAAAGAATTCGTCCTCGAATCAATTAATGCATCAATTTCAAAAGGGGATAAATCATATATGTTCAATGTAGCCGAAACACTATACTCACCTAGTAGGTCCACTCTGTAGGCATTTTCATTGATTTTTGCTATGATTTGAAATGGACCATCCCCATGAGCATCCAACTTAGATTTCCGTTTTGGTGGAAATCATTCCTTGTGCATATGAACCCACATCCAATCTCCGGGTTCAAATGAAATCTTGCACCTTCCTTTATTGACATAGGATGCTACTTGTTCATTTTACTTTTCAATGTTCTGCCTTGCTTTTTCATGAATTGCTTTAACCATTTTTACTTTCTTATGTCCATCTAAATTAGAAATGTCGCTTATAGGAATAGGTAACAAATCAAGTGGAGTTAAGGGATTAAAACCATACACAATTTCAAAAGGAGAAAACCCAGTAGAAGAATGTATACTCCGATTATAAGCAAATTCAACAAATGGTAGCATATCTTCCCAAGTTTTAACATTCCTTCCAATTAAAGCACGTAATAATGTACCAAGTGTTCTATTTACTACTTCAGTTTGACCATCTGTTTGTAGATGTGAAGTAGTAGAAAATAAAAGTTTGGTCCTAAGTTTGGACCACAAAACTCGCTAAAAGTGGCTTAAAAACTTAACATCCCTATCGGACACAATGGTTTTAGGAATGCCATGCATTCTAACAATTTTGCAAAAAGACAAATTCGCTGTGTGTGGCATCATCTGTTTTGTGACATGGTATAAAGTGTGCCATTTTAGAGAAACGATCAACAATAACAAATATTGAGTCTCGGCCTTTTCTAGTCCTAGGTAAACTCAACAAAAAGTCCATAGAAATATCAACCCAAGGATGTGTAGGAATGGGTAATGGCATATATAATCCATGTGGTTGAACTCTAGACGTAGCTTGCCTACATGAGATGCACTGCGCACAAATTTTCTCAACATGTTTGCGCATATTAGGCCAAAAGAAATGTTCATGTAAAATGCTCAAAGTTTTTCCAATCCCAAAATGTCCCATTAAACCACCACTATGTGCTTCACGAATAAGCAACTCCCTAATAGAACTATTAGGCACACATAATTTTTCCTTTTTAAATAGAAAACCATCATGCCTATAAAAGTCTTGAAATACCGCATGTTCACAAGCCACATAAACATTTGAAAAATCACTATCATGCACATACAATTCTTTAAAATGCTCAAATCCCAACAATTTTGTAGAAAGAGTAGAGATAAGACTGTACCTTCTTGAAAGCGCATCAGTTATCACATTTTCTTTTCCTTGCTTATATTGGATCACATATGGGAAGGACCCTATGAATTCTACCCATTTTACATGTTGTTTATTAAGCTTGCCTTGCCCTTTCAAATGCCTCAAAGATTCATGATCGGTGTGAATCACAAATTCTTTTGGTAACAAATAATGTTGTCATGTCTCTAATGCTCTTACCAAAGCATAAAACTCTTTGTCATAGGTGGAATAATTCAATTGTGCACCATTAAGGTTCTCACTGAAGTAAGTAATGGGTCTTTTATCCTGCATAAGAACAGCACCTATCCCAAGCCCAGAGGCATCACATTCAATTTTAAAAGTTGAATCAAAATTAGGCAATCTTAATAAAAGCGCATTATATAACTTTTCTTTCAGTAAGGAAAATGCATGTTCTTGTTCTTTTTTCCAGACAAACCCCTTATCTTTTTTCATGATTTCAGTTAAAGGGGCAGCAATGACACTAAAATCTTTTACAAATCTCCTATAGAAACTTGTCCAACCATGAAAACTACGCACCTCACTTACACTTTTAAGTGTCCGCCACTCTTGAATAGCCTTTACCTTTTCACTATCTACCTCGATTCCTTTTGCACTCACGACATATCCTAAGAAAATGATGCAATCAATACAAAATGTACATTTCTTCATGTTAGCATATAGTTGAAATTTGCGCAATGTGTCAAACACTTGCCTCAAATGCATGACATGCTCATCAATAGATTTGCTATACACAATAATGTCATCGAAGTAGACAACCACAAACTTTCCAATAAATTCACGTAAAACATGGTTCATTAAACGCATGAAAGTACTTGGTGCATTAGTTAAACTAAATGGCATAACCAACCACTCATTATAACCCTTGTTTTGTTTTAAAAGTAGTTTTCCATTCATCTCCTGGTTTCATTCTTATTGGTGATAACCACTTTTTAAGATCAATTTTAGAAAATACA
>NW_019014654.1:917121-928591 GCF_000150535.2 Carica papaya | reverse complement strand
GTCATTACTACGTCATGCAATCTCGTCTAGTGTGGATATAGACTGGGGCAATGCGTGGTGCTGGTCGAGATAAGGTCTTTGACCAACTGGGCATGTCAAGCACTCTGCATACGAGCTGAGTCTCAACATTACGACTGATCATAAATATCAACACGAAAGCTCTTGAGAAACTTCCTAACTTTTTGACTTTCAAGGGTGACCATCAAAGGAGCAAACCTAAACAATTGAATAAAAGGGCTGCATATTAGGCAACAGACAAACTTTCTTGGTAAAGGTCTTGAAATTCCTCCTTTTTCTTTTTTCGAACATAGGCAGGGAAGAAGTTATCAGAGAAAATATCCATGGAAACTTCCCAAGTAGTAAGAGTAGGCATGACTTCCTTGTTAAGGCGCCACCAGTGTTCTGCTTCACTGTTTAACATGAAAGTTGTAAGGGAAACTTTTTGTTCTTCGGTCAGGTCTAGGACAGAGAAGAGCTTCTCTATCTATAGGATCCAGGCTTCAGCTACTAAATGGTCGGGCCACCTTCAAAGTGTGGGGTTTAAGTTTCCTAACCTCTAGTATATTGTGGGTGATAGACCGCTCTATGTTTCGGTATTCAAGAATAGGGGGTGGACAAGGGTTGGTCTGATTTTGTACTACGACTGCAGTTAATCCTTGGAAGGCTCGAAAAAGTTCTACAAATTCAGCCCTGGTCAGATGATGTAGGGCTTCAAGTCGGTCAGTATGCTCTACAGATAGTCTTCATCGCATCATTCCTACAAAAGAAAAGAAGACACGAGTTGGTCGTCTAATCTTGAAAAGAAGACTTATTTCTTTCCTAGGTATGCTAAAGAGTTCATCTACCTAAGGCTCCAGTGTAAGGGATTTGATTCGTAAAATTCATCTTCGATACCATCTATGACATCCCAAGTGCTAATTAAGGTAAGTGGGTATCAGATACAGATTCAGAATAATGAGTGCATAATAAAATTTATGCAGCAGAACAAAGTTATTACAAATCCCTCACAAACATATATGAGTTTCAATACATATATATACTGGGGACAGAAATGGCTGCAAAATATAAAACAAAACATAATAAAAGGGTCACTTTTTTCACTATACTATTGGACTCATCAGAGTGCGAGAGCAGTCACTCTCTCAGACTTGTGGATACATGGGATCCTCATAGACTTTCAAGGGTAGGTCAGCTTGTGGTTCCTCACTTTTTTCCTCATCTGGGGGGGTGAGGACAATGGAAAGAGTGAGTTCTATATATTCAGTAAAGAAAACAACATTAAATTAACATTGTAAGATTTCAAAAGTTAACTATTTTGACTTAAGAGCTTACACTCCTCGTTTACCTATCTCACATTATAAACAACCAAACATACATCATGCCAGATAATAGAAAAAATTAAATAAATAATGAAATGCTCAGATTTTTTGGTCATGTTTCGTGAAATCATTAAAACTTCCATATCTGAGGGCAGATACAGATTTTTAACTATCTAAGTGGAATAACCAGATCAAATATAGATACGACAATTTGCTCAGACCCATTTCAAGCTGGCTAAACCATGGTACAATCTATGACCACAGTCGTACTAGCCATAGTGGCCCTAACAGATATCTACAATTACGATATTACTTAGCCACGGGTAACCCCTACAGATAGTGCGATACCACTCTTGTCAGAGGGTATGCCGTCATCCACTAGGAGTGGTCCTCTTACATGTTTTATGACCAGATAGGGGAGGGAGAAACAGATACCTCGAAGGGCAAGGGGATTAGATACCCCTCAGAGATAAAAAGCCTAATGAGATACTTGATGCAATATGCTGTCAATACAAATACACTACGAACCATAAAGTCTTCATTCCATTTTTATTCTTTTCTTTTCTTTTCTTTTATACTTTTATTTTTACTATTTACATATTATATTTATTACATGCAATTCATCAAGTGTCTACAATTCACATAGTATGCTTGAAAACAAGAATAATTCGACTCATATAAACACAGAGGCATACAAAATAGGCAAAATCACAATCATATTAGTTTATCTAAATATACTCCTTAAGACATCGAAAGAAATACTAGATTCTTTATCGAAACTTCAATGTTTTCTCCTTCACTGTTCTCCTTTCTTTCTCTTCTTCTCTCACTAGACTACTATCTCT
The DNA here is from genome assembly GCF_000150535.2 of Carica papaya. The sequence continues at coordinate 926,427 of NW_019014654.1, read as the reverse complement.
CTCTTTCTCTAAATCTTAAATGGAGGTGTTGAGAGGAAGGAAAGGGATGATAATTTATAGAGTTTGGAATCGTTGGATTTATGCCAAATGGAAAAATTCGATAAAGAGAGAGGAGAAAAAGAGGCTCAATACAAAAAATGAGGTAGGAGGAACTCCTCCACCGGTAGTCGCAGTGCACCGTCTGAGGTTGTCGCGGTGCACCGGCGGAGGTGGTAGTGCCTCAGCCAGCCGGCTTCAGGCTAGCCTGCTGGTGCACTGGCTCCCTATCGCGCGTTCAGGGCCTCGTCATGCTTAGTGTCGCGTGTAGGCCCTAGGCGCACATGGCCTATCCATGCAGACCTACTGCATGAACGGAGTGCGCACAGTTTGCGGCGCCTGTCGCACGTGAGGTGATGCATAGGCAGATTACTTGCACACGATAGGGTGTGTGCAAGTCCTAACCCTACACTGGGCCCGCAGATGGGACATGTGCATTGTGCGCCCGTCCCATGCGTGCGCGCATGGAAGGGATGTGCACACTGTGCGCCGTCCCGTGCATGCGCTCGCGCGAGAGGGACGAGCCCACTGTGCACGCGAAAGGGACATGCGCGTTGTGCACCAGTCCTGTGCGTGCACGAGGAAGGGACATGCGTGTTGTGCGGACATCTTACGCATATGTGTGTGTGCAGAAGGAACGTGTACACTATATGCACATTCCACGGGTACTATGCGCGCATGTGCGTTTACACAGTGCCCAGCATCCACTCGGGCAACCTGTCTCTCCACGAGATTTTTTTCGGGGGATTTTCTTCTCGATTCGCTATTTTTTCTATTTTTCTCAATTTTTAATTTAAATTACTTAGGCTTAAAATTAAATAAAAATAAAATAAAATAATATAAAATTAAATAAATAAAAAAATAAACCAAAATTATTAAATACGATAAATATTAAGCAGAGTAAATTAATTAAGTTTAACTTGGCCAAAGGCCAGAATAAATAGGGTTTTCTAATAATTTAAGTACAGTGATAGGCGAGATGTTACAGTTATGAGTGTATGTTTTGTTCCACACTCTGATGAGTCCAACTTTTGTAGAGGTTTGTATTTAATTTTATTTCACCTCAATATTGTAAGATTTGGAAACTCTAGTATTATTTTCTAAGGGATTTTAATATTTTATTCCGCTGCATATAATTTATCTTAAATGCACTTGTATCTATTGCTACATCTGGCACCTTTATGCTTTAATTAGTATTTGGGATATCACAAATGGTAATAGAGCAGTTACGCAGAATAATCCCTTACAACTAAGGCTATAGTTTAGAAAACCACTCTAGATACTTAGAATGTTTCCTTTTTTGAAAATTAGTCCACTAACTCGTGCCTTCCTTTTCTTTTGTAGGAATGACTCGAGGGAGACCTTCTGTAGAAAGAATTGAGAGATTTGAGGCCCAAAAATCACCGATTAGGGCAAAATTTATCAAGCTTTTCTAAGCCATTCAAGGTCTAACCGTACCAGTAGGCCAAAACCAAATAAACCACTGTAAACACCCTCCCGCCCCCGACTATCGCCCAGTCAAGAGATGTATTACCCATAACATAGCTGAGTTTAGGAGATTAAACCCACCTCACTTTGAAAGAGGCCCCGATCCCTTAGCTACAAAAGCATGGATCCTATAGATAGAGAAACCTTTCTCTGTCTTAGACTTGACTAAAGAACAAAAGGCCGCCCTAGCAGCCTTTATATTAACCGGAGAAGTCGAGTACTAGTTGCAGCTTAAGAAAAATGTTTTATCCACCCCTACCACTTAGGAGGTTTTCATGGATACTTTATTTGAAAACTTCTTCATTTTTTTATGTTTGGGAAATAAAAAAGGAGGAATTTCAGGACTTCCATTAGGGAAACATGAGGATTGCTCAGTATGCAGCCTAATTTATCCAACTGTTTAAGTTTGCCCCTCTAATGGTCACCCACAAAAGTCATAATGTTAGGAATTCCTAAAGGGTGTTTATGTCGATATTTACGACTATGTCGCAATGTTGAGACCCAATTCTTATGCTGAGGTGCTGGAACACGCCTAGTTGGCCAAAGTCCTTATCTTGGCCCGACACCAATACATTGTTCAAATTCATACCCAATGACATGAGCACCAACCCCAATAACCAAGAAGAAGATTGTCTGACTCAATTAGTTGCCACCCCGATAAGAGACCCCAGTTGATCCTCCTAGTGGACACCATGCCCAACCTACCTAGCCTTGTCAGCATTGTGGATGTTTTCACGGTGATCAGCCCTGTCAGCATTTAAAAAATGCTTGATACAAATGCAGAAGCACTCAACAGTTCATTAAAAATTGTCTCCAACGACTAAAGGACATGGCCAGACTAGTAGCCCAAAGATGTGTTTACCATCTTGATGAGCTCGGTGCCTTCACCACTCTTACTTTCATTCAAAGTATACTTTTTATCCATGACACCACTGCTCGAGCTTTGATTGATACAGGTGTTACCCACTTTTTTATTTCTTGTTCTTTTATTTGTAAGCTAGATATTAAGCCTGAATCTTCGAATGACGTATTAATAGTAGAGACTCCCTCTAGAGGTCTATTACAAGCTCACTGTGTGTATAAAAATTATAAAATCAAGGTCTCATGAGTAAAATTATTAGTAGATCTTATACTCTTAGATTCTTTAGGATTTGATATCATCTTAGGTATGAATTTGTTAGAGAAATATAGAGTAATCATTAACTGTGAAAATAAAATTATAACTCTTCGTTCACTAAAAATGGAATAAAATTTTATGAGTTTTGTTTGTTATTCTCTAACCTTTGAATAAACAGGAATATGGATGTTGATCCCGCAGTATTTACAATCCCTATGGTTTGTAACTTTTTAGATGTCTTTCTGGAGGAACTACTTAGTCTACCTCCCCCATGGGAGATAGAATTTTCCATCGATTTACTTCAAGGAAGGCAATTAATCTCAAAGCCTACTTATTGCATGAGTCGCACCGAACTTGCTGAACTTGAGTACCAACTCTCCAGGCTTCTTGGGCAAATATTCATTCACCCCAGTCATTCCCCTCAGGGTGCCCCAGTGTTGTTTGTAAAAAAGAAGGATAGTTCACTCTGACTGTGTATTGACTACAGAGAACTAACAGAGTGATGGTAAAAAGTAAGTATCCTTTACCTTGGATTGATGATCTCTTTTATCAGTTACAAGGTGTTATGATTTCTTGAAAATTAATCTCAGATCGGGGTACTATTAATTGAGAGTAAGGAAGAAGAGATCTCTAAGACGACCTTTTAATGGCGATACAGTCAGTACGAGTTCAAATAAAACTCCTACGTGGTAGGGGTGGGTAAAATATCCCAATCCCAGTGTTGATCCTTCCCGACAATACTGGGTGATTTTAGATTTTCCATTATGTATCTCAATAGATTTGGGATGTGTTTTGATGCAACACGGTTGGGTAGTCACTTATGGATCCAGACAGCTGAAGCCCCATGAGTGTAACTACCCCACGTACGACCTAGAGTTGGTTGCCATTGTTCTTACCTTGAAGATATGGCACAACTATTTATATGGCAAGAAATTTGAAATTTATACTTAAAATAAAAGTTTAAAATAAATATTTTCACAGAGAGAACTAAATATGAGATAGAGGTGCTGGATGGACCTCGTAAAGCATTATGACTACAAGATCCTCAATTATCTCGGTAAAGATAATGTGGTTGATGATGCTTTGAGCTGGAAGGAGTCTGCTTTGTTAGCTCGGATGATGGCCTCAAGTTGGAAACTAGTTGATGCAATGTAGGCACTCTGCCTTAATATTTATGGCAATGCTACCTACCTCGTCCAGATTCGGGGTTTGCCTGATCTTTTCATGAAGATTTGGGAAGCTTATTCCACCAATCCTAAGATAAATCAAAATCTAAATAAGTTTACTTATGATGAACTTCCTAATTTTAGGCTCATTGATGATGGTTTGTGTCGATTCTAGGATCTTATTTGGTTCCCTGCCGTAATCAAGACTGGTGTTCTCAAGGCTGCCCATGCCTCTAAGTTATCTATTCATCCTGGAAGTACCAAGATGTACCAAGATTTAAGGTGCCAATATTGGTGGCCTATAATAAAGAAAGGCATTACTGATTATGTCTCCCAATGCTTTACTTGCCAACGTATTAAGGCCAAACACTAGAGATCTAACATTTTGTTGCAAGGCCTCCCTATTCCAGAATAGAAGTGGGAATATATGACCATGGACTTTGTCACTAGTTTGCCCAGAACTTGTTTCGGTCACAACACAACATGGGTCATTGTTAATAGGTTGACCAAGACCGCGTATTTCCTACCTATCAGAACAACAGACTATACGACCAAGTTTGCCCCCTTGTATGTTGAGGAGATTGTCTGACTCCATGGTGTTCCCTCTTTTATTGTTTCAAACAAAGACCTCGAATTCACCTCTCATTTTTAGGACAATTTTCAGGAAGCCCTTGGTTTGATATTGTACTTTAGTACTGTCTATCACCCTTAAACCCATAATTAGTCTGAACGTACCACCCAGACGCTAGAGGATATGTTACGCGTTTGCATTCTCAACTTTGCTGAAAACTGGTATGTGTATCTTCCTTTATGTGAATTTACTAATAATAATAGTTATCATTCTAGCATCGGCATGGCTCCGTATGAAATCCTATATGGTCGGCCCTATTGTTCCCCCATTTGCTAGAACAAAATCAGAAACCAGTGTCAATTAGGATTGGACTACATTCAGGAGACTATTCAGAAAGTTACCATTATTCACAAGAACCTCACCACCATTTAGAGTCTTCAGAAGAGCTATGTAGACAACCATGTACCATTCTGAAAGTGGCAATGAGGGAATTGGAGAGTGAAATGCAAGAGAAGTTTTCTCATCTATTTATGAAAAATTTAGAGGACCAAATTCTTTAATAGTGGGGGGAATGTAACACCCCAAAAACCTTTATACTTAATTGTTGTGTAAAACCTCTAATTATTCGGGCCCTTAGGCGATTAAATCTTTAAATTTATTTTACTTTGAATTTCAAATGAAAATAGATTTAAAATGTTAATTTTATATTTTACGTACAAATTTAATTTTTTTTCGCATTTATTTTTCCTATATACATACTTATTTTTTATCATTTATTAATTTAAAAAGTTTCAAGAAAAATCCCATGAAAAGGGCCACGGGAAAACTTTCCCCGACCTCGCAAGCCCCGTGAGCCACGTGCCTACATGTGCGTGTCCTTGGCCAACATGGGACATGCACCTGCGAGCACGTCCTATCCGCACGGGGCACAAAGTGCCCAGTGTGCCTACGTCACATTGGGTGTAGAGAGGCGCGCGGCTCCGTGCATCCTGTGCATGCGCTTGGGTATGTGCCATCCCATGTGGGGCATGCGCTGCCAGTTGGTCGGCATGTCATCACCGTTTGGGGGGCGTGCCTGTCCCTTGTCTAATGTGTTTTCATTTTTCATAATGTCTTTGTGTCACCGTCATTGCATCAACCATCCATTAGTTGTGTTCGTCAAACATCATGTCGCATCAAGTCACCCATTTGCCTCTCTCTCTCTTCACAAGATTTTGCCACTTGGTAAAAATCCAATAGTCCCCATTTTTTATAAATTGGGACCGTTTTCTACTATTTCTTCACCACTCCAACTCTATTATTCCATCCATCAAAGAAATTCTAGAGAGAGACCTAGAGTGAGAATAGAATGGAATGGAAAAAAGAAAAATGTAGGAAAAACTTCAAGCTTTAATAAGGAATTTGGTATTTATCTTTATATTCTAAGGAGTATTTCTAGAATAATTAAATGAAAATGAACCAGTTGGTTGCATGCTAATTATTGGTATGATTATTTATGTATATGTTATATATTAACGCATGCTTATTTTATACGTATAGTTAACGTTTACACGATAACATGATAAAGTGATGAAGCACGATGTTGTATCGTAACATGAGAAATAGTTATCGATATTGGCATGTATAGTTTATAAATTACATGATTTGTTAGACTTTTTATCTCTAAGAGGTTTCTATTTCTCCCCCCATCTGGTCTGAAAAGACGTAAGAGGACCACTCCCTGTTGATGATGGCGTACCCTCTGACGAGAATGGTGACGTGATATGGTAGTAGCAGTCACCTTTGGTGACGTACTGCCATGACTATAGTTTACATGTAGGACCACTGTGGTTGGCACGGTTGTGGTCATAGATCGTGTCATGATTTGATAAGCCATAAATGTGCTGATAGTTTAGGAAGCCGCAAATTGTTGATAAGATATGAAATGAATTGTTAATTCCACATGGGTAGTTGAGAATCTATATTGCCCTCAATAAATGGAAGTCAAAATGACTTTACGCGAAGAATAAAATAAGACAAAAGCATGACATGATTTATTTGATTTTCTCTATTAAATTTTGGCGTGATTGATATCATTGATATAATTAATAGGATTTGATATGATTATTACATGATTTGACATGATTGATTGATGTTTTTCTTTAAATAAAGTAAATTATTTTCATAATTATTGAAATGGACCTCTGACACTATTCTTGATGGTGAGTAAATGAGGTATCTTTTTCAAAGTTTAATTACTTTTTAAATCTTAGTGGTGTTATTTAAATACTATTTTCCTTACTGAGTATATGGAACTTACCCCTTTCTATGCCCTTCCTCAAATGAGGACGATAGTGAAGAACTGATCACTGATCTACCTATTGAAGCTTTTGAGACCCACAATGCATGAGCTGGGCGTGCAGAGTTGCCTACCTACACGCCTCACATGCTGTTTCACACTATTGATGAACGTGCATGTGCGAGTGGGCTCTCCCGCATGTGTAAAGGTTTGCACACATGCTGAAGGCATTGACATATGCGACACATGTCATCCACTAATTTCTCGGCTGGATTACTTCTTTTGGGCTTTCTCTTGGGCTTCAACAGTGAGCTCGTTATTCATCCATTCTTTCATCAAAAAGTTGAAAACATTCTGGAATTTCCTATCCCAACTTCTGGTAATCGGTCTTAGGGGAAATTGGATTTGATTTTCTATTAGCCCCAGCTCATCACGGACACTTATATCCTTCCTTTTGTGAGGTGGCTTATCTTTTGTATTTGTTTAAGTGTATGAAATCACGTCACTAAGGTAGGGGCCTTTTTATAAGCTTTCATCAAAAGTATTCTAAGCAAAATCAAATACTAAAATTATCAACTAAGGAAGCCTACGGCCAAGGAGTGTCATGCAGGCAAGCACATGCTTAAGAGAGGGAACCCACACTCATAGAAAACTCCCACGCATGAGAGACCCCCCCACCAGATTCTCTCTTGTTCTCTAACTTTAATTTTGAGATCCTTTTTAACTTAGATTTGTAGCAAGATAAGATAAGGAAGAAGAGTCCAAATTTTGTTGAAGAAAAAAGTCTTAGTGTATGGGGAAGTCTCTGGGAAAGTAATCCCACGGGAGGAAGACTCCTGACCACACGAGAGAGACCAACTTGCACAAGGAGTTCTATTGTAACATGTTTTTCTTATTTTTAAATTTTTTTTTCAAGTGAAATTTAATCCAAAAGGATTCTCTATGAAGTGAAAGAGAGAATTCAAGATAAACATCAAGCTTTCAAGATAAAAGCACATGGAGAAATCGTCCAAGAAGCTCAAGTTTCCTAGTCAAATTCTTTCACTCTCTTTCAAAGGAGTTCTAAATATTTAATCTTTGATTTTATTAAGAATACATTCGATGAAAGCCTATAAAAAGGCCTCATATTAGGTTGTAAAAACAAATTCAATTCAAACTAATAAAACTTTAGTTTATTCTTTACATTTAGTTTTGCTAAATTATAAGAGTGAGAGTTCTTCAAGTGAGGTTGCTCTAACCATCTTGTTGAGCTGGGAAATTTGAATCAACTTATTGGGTAAGCCTAAACTCTGATACTAAATAATGTAGGAAGCCAAGATTTAGAACAACTTGATCACTTAACGCAAATATGCATTAGCATGCGAAAAAACTTAAATCCCTAGTTAAACACTCCTTACTTGAACCACATTCAACAATTTGAGTGCAAATCAAGGTAACTGGGAATTAAAACGGGAATAGAAAAGATATCATGGCCTACTCAATACGTCAATTCAAATTCTTCATGTGACACCCTTAAACCTATTCGAATGTATGTACCTTTTAAAATTTGAATTTATTTTATGTAACAGTTTAAAATTTTATATATGTTTATATTTCTTCTAAAAATGTATATTTTTATAATTATTTAGAAACTAAAATTAAAAAAGAAAAACAAAACTAAAAGCAAATAGGAGGAAAACATCCCATGGGCAAGTCTCGCAAAAAATAGCCTGCTAGCACGTGTGCGAACACGCAAGCCTCATGGACAAACACCCGCACGCCTGTAGAACAATACTGCATGTTTTGTGTAGGCTAAAGGTTGCCTGCCAATAGTGTCACCTACTACTGCTACAACTTGGCTTGCAAACACACCCTTCCTCATAAGCCAATCGGCCACTTAGGTCGATCAATAGCCAAATTTGCATATATGTGATCTGACGGATCACATGTACCCTTTCGCTTGATATTTAAACCGCTTCTCTATATTTACCACCTTCTTATTTTTTTTCTTCTTCTTCTTCTTCTTCTTCTTCTTCTTCTTCTTCTTGTTCTTCACTCGATATAAAGGAAAAAAAATAATGGGAGAAAGAAGGGGCCAAACCCGAGAGCAACGAAGGCCCCCTTTATCGTGGAAAGCTTTCATTGTCCTTTCTTTCCTTTCCTGTGAGAAAAAAAATCTATAATCTCCTCGGACAACCGCTAATAGTTTTCTTTCCCCTTCAAAACCCTAAAGCTTTATCATTTCTTTTAGAACTCGAACACTAGACGATGAAGACCTAGTATTTCTTCATACCCTTCTATCAAGGATTTTAAGTTGTTTAAAATTAAAAAATGCATGTAAGTGTGCGATGTGCTCATGCATGTGTGTTTGACATTTAAAAATCACATTTTATCAAATGTTTGATGGAATTTTTTATTCATTTTGGATGCCTAAGTGTTGATTTCTTAATACATGCCTAAAAAAGAACTTGAATGTTTGAAATGTACAACTTGGGATGGTGACAGTTGAATCAAAATAGGTTTGGACACCAAAGAGCCAAGAGTGACCACAACTCGCGGTTGTGCCATGGCTGCATACGCGAGGGACACTATCTTGGCATGCCCATATGCTAGGACAGGGCCCCCAGCCTACTACATGTGCGTGTGTGCGTGTCATCATGCATGCACTCCC
>NW_019014654.1:885154-896427 GCF_000150535.2 Carica papaya | reverse complement strand
TTGAGATCCCAGTATCAATCACAAAAGAGGGTTCCATCCTTTTTTTAGCAAATAATACTGGGGCACCCCATGGAGAATTACTTCATATGATAAACCTCTTTTCTCGTAGTGTTGTAATCTGACAACCCAACTCTCGAAGTTCAGTTTGGCCCTTCCAATACGTGGCCTTAGAAATGGGTTGTGTCTTTTGAACTAGGTCGATGGAGAACTCGATCTCCCACTTGGCTAGCAGACCTGGAAGCTCCACAATAAAAACATATGGGAAGTTACAAACAATTAGGATTGTCTATATAGAGTTCTTAGAGTCCATTTACCTAAGCATAAAAGAGTTTAGAAAAAGACATAATTTTATTTTAAATTTTCATCATGTATTCTGTCTTAAAAATGTCAAACACAATTAATTTTAAAACATTCAAAATTTTATATACAAGACGTAGGTTTGTACAAAACAAAATTTTCCATTTACCTTTATCCTAATAATGTTTCTCCTCAAGAGGACAGAGGGTTATAGTTTTATCATAACAATCAATAATGCCATGATAGGCCTCCGATCAATTCATACCCATAAATGGTGTCTTTACAACCAAGGTTTGTCCTAAAGGTTCAGACTTAACTGCTAAATGTCTAGCAAAATCATAAGATACAAAGGAATGGGTGGTACCGGTGTCAATCAAAGCACGAGCCATAGAATTATGAATAGAAAGTGTACCCTAAATAATAGCCAACATCACCACAGTACCAGGCTCATTGAGGTGCAAGACCCTTCCTTTGACAATAGGTCTAGAAGCATCCCTAGGATTTTGAGGATAGTCCTTCGCAAAATGTTGTGTACTCCTGCATATGTGGGGTTTTGGATGTAATCTTTGATCTTCGGGTTTTGCATTAATTTGGTATAAAAGCTTTAGCCTTTGATAAATCTTTAGGTATCCTTTGTGTTTGATTTATCTATTTCTATCTTCTTATTTTTGTTTGTTTAGATTGTTCAACTTCTATTATTGTTCTTTTTAATTTTGGTTGCACCTTGTTCTTATTCTTCAATTTAGTGTTCTTTTTTTCATATTTTGTTCTTGTCAACCGAATTTAAAAAAAGAAAGAGAAAAGGAAGAAAAGAAATATCAGAATTAGCTTCTTTTACAAATTCAAACTTATTGATTTCTTTGAGCATCAGGTGTGTTCATTGAACTTTCAAATCTATTTTAGTTAAAGTACATTCATTTCACATATATTACCTCACGATAGCATAGTTTTTATTTTGTAGAGCGTAGCTTACAATTGGAATAGATTATAGTTTTGTATATTTAGATTTCTCATTGGGAGTGATACGAATTCTATTATAATTAGTCCATAATCGTTTTCTTGCATTCTTACTTTTGTTTCTTCATATATTTCTTGTTTCCATTACACTAAAAGTAGCTAATTGCATCTCAGTTTCTTTAATTAACACATCTACCTTAATCCGTGTGTTTAGATTCTATTCTTATTTATCTAATTTGCATATAGTGTTAATTGTTTTCCTTCTCATTCATTAAGATTCCTTTAAGTGTCACATAAATAGCTACTTATTTATCTTGATTGAGTTGTTTTCAATTCTGAAGAACAACTTAAAAAAGATAATAGAGTGATAAAAGGCTTTTGAGTATGAGCTTAGAAGAGGATAAAAGCCAAAATCATGAGTGAAAACATGAGAGAAGTGATAAATATGTTCACGAGTGAAACACGTAAGGGAATGTTGTTGAGGAATTTTGTTTACTAACATTTTTCTTGTAGGTTTTATATCATATCAAATTTTGAAAGCGAGAGGCATGAGATAACCATGAATGACATAGTCTTTATGCTAGAACTAATGCAAAGGCAATTTAAGAAACATAATAGGGACATAAATAATATGAAAACTGATATGGATAGCCTTCAAGGCAGACAAGGTGGTCCTAATCAAAGGAGGAAGAATAGGATAATAAGAAATATATTGAATGAGGACGAGATAGAAAAGGAAGTAGATGAAGATAGTGAAGAGTCAATGGTACAAAAAAGACTCAAAAAGAGGGACAACAACATTTATTCTATCAAGATGAAGATTCCTTCTTTTCAAAGTAGAAATTATGCTGAAACTTATCTAGAATGGGAGCAAAAAGTTGAGTTGATATTTGAATACCATAACTTCTCCAAGAAGAAGTAGGTGAAGTTGGCAGTCATTGAATTTACTGATTATGGCTTGTTTGGTGGGATCAGTTGGTCATCTCTAGGAGACATGATGGAGAGGCACCCATCACCTCCTGGAGCCAAATGAAAGTTATCATGAGGAAAAAACTTTGTTCCATCATTTTACTATAGAGAACTCCATCAGAAATTGGAAAGTCTCACTCAAGGGTCTAAAGTAATTGAAGATTATCACAAGAAAATAGAGGTAGCCATGATTAGAGAAAATATCGAAGATGATAGAGAAGTTACCATGACACAGTTTCTAAGTGGCTCAAATAGAAAAATTGCCAATATAGTTGAATTACATCACTATGTTGAGTTAGAGGAGATAGTTAATATAACCATGAAAGTAGAAAGGCAATTGAAAAGTAAGGGGACAGCAAGGTCATATTCTGGTTTTAATAGCTATTGGACTTCGAATTGGCCTAAGAAAGAGGAGAAGATCAAGGAGAAGAATTTTGGTTCCAGGTAAAATGTACAAAATTCAACAAAGCCAAAATAAAGGTACCTCATCATCTATTAAAGGTAATTCTAAATCCAGATCTACTAATAAACATAAAAATATTAAATATTTTAGATGTTTGGGGGTGGTGCATTATAACACCCCGCCCATCGTTGTACTTAATTAATTTAGAAAATCTTATTTATTCGGGCCTTCAGGCTGAATTGAACTCATTTAATTTACTCCGCAAATTATTTATTGTAGAACGTGAATCTTGCTGATAATTAATTATTTTGATTTTATTTAATATTATTTTATTTTAATTTAATTGCATTTATATTATTTATTTTATTTTAGTAGAAAAATTGGAAGATTTGAAAAAAAATGGTGAAATAGGAAAAATATCCTAGGGGAAGGAAAGCTACTCGCGCAAGATGTTTGGCACGGTAATCGAGCACATGTGTACACAGCAGACGAGGGACATGTGCACAGGCTAGCCCCTGCCCGCGCAATAGGTTGCCTGTATGCCTGCAAGCTAGCCTGCAATGTGTCGGGCGGGCCATTGCCACCTCGGGCAGTGTGCCACTATCACCTAGGGTAGTGCACCACCGTCACCTCGGGCAGTGCACCGCTATCACCTTAGGTGGCGAAGGAGGCCATCCTCGCTCGTTTTTTGTGCCGAGAATATTTTTCCTCTCTCTCTTCACTAGATTTCACCACTTGGTGCAAATCCAACAGTTTCAAATCTCTATAGATAGGTCTTCCCTTGCCACTCTTCCCAACACTTCCATTCTTCCATTTTTCAAGATTTGGAGGGAAGAAAATAGAGAGTGTGATTTAGAGAGAGAAGGAGGGAAAGAAAAGAAAAAAGTGAAGGAGGAAATATCAAGGTTTCAGTAAAGAATTTAGTATTTCTTTTGATGTCTTAAGGAGTATTTTTAGATAAAAAAAATTATTAAATTATGATAATTATGACTTTGCTTGTTTTACATGCTTGTGTGTTTATAGGTCTTATAAGCTAAATTGTTCTTGTTTTCAAGCATGCTATGTGATTTATAGACATTTGATGTTTTGTATATAATAAAAATAATATGAACTCGGTATTGTTATCTAAAAATATAAGAGAAACAAAAAAAAGAGAAAAAATGGAATGAAGCATGAATGGGTCGAAGTATGTTTATGTATTGACATGCATAATGCATCAAGTGTCTTGCTAGACTTTTTATCTCTGAGGAGTATCTATTCCCCTAACCCCATCTAGGGTATTTATGTCCCCCTAACCCATCTGGTCTGGAAAGACGTAAGAGCACCGCTCCCTGTGGATGACGACGTACCCTCTGACGAGAATGGTGGCACAAATATCTATTAAAGGTCACTTTTGGCTAAATACTCTCATGACTATAGATATTTTATAAGACCACTATAGTTGGTACGACCGTGGTCGTAGATCGTACTATGATTTGGCCAACTGAAATTGTGCCTGAGCATATTGTCGTTATCTGTACATGATCTAGTCATTCCACATAGGTAGTTGAAAATCTATATATGCCTTAAGAGAAGGAAGTTGTAACGACTTCGCGAAGTATGACATAAAAGTTTGAGTATTTCGTGATTCACTTTATTTTCTCTATTATTTAGTTCAATGTGTGTCTGTTTTAATTATGTTATCGTACTGTTTTCTCAATAAATAAATTATTTACATAATGTAAGATAAATCTACGAAGTAGCCAAATGGTAAGTATTTTTGTTAGAATAATTTACCTTTAAAACCTTACGATATTATTAAAATACTATTTTTCTTATTGAGTATATGAAACTCACTCTTTCTATGCCCGCTCCCCTAGATGAAGAAGAAAATGAGGAACCGTAGCCTGACCTAACCCTGGATGTAACACCCCACCCATCATTGTGCTTAATTAATTTTAAAAACAATATTTATTCAGGTCTTTGACCGCATTAAACTTATTTAAATTACTCCACGTATTAGTTATGTTAATTTTTCAATCTTGTTGAATTTTAATTATTTTACTTTTATTTAATTCTGGCAGCAACACAAGAAGGAGGTCCTACCTTCCCCTACCACCTGAGAAGTTTTCATGGATGTATTCTTTGGTAACTTCTTTCCTGTCTATGTTTGAGGAAAGAAGGAGGAGGAATTTTAGGACCTCTACTAAGGAAATCTGATGGTTGCCTAGTATGTAGCCCATTTGTCTAACTGTCTAGGATTGCCCCTCTAATTGTCACTCCTGAAAGTAAAAAAGGTAGGAAGTTTCCAAAAGACCTTCATTCTGACATCTATGACTGGGTTGCGATGCTAAGACCCAACTCGTATGTGGAGGAATTAAAACATGCTTAGTTGGCTGAAGACCTCATCTCGGCCAAGCACCAACGCATTGCCCGAGTCCTTACCCAACAACAACCCCAAAAGCTTAAGAAGAGATTGCCTGATCCAGTAAGTAGCCACCCCGATAAATGAATTAGAGTTACTCTTCCCCCTGCCTTGCCTTCACTTACAGTTCAACCTGCTCGACCTAACCAACCCTGTCAACATATCAATCACGCCTGTTAGGTGTTATTTCTTTCATCATTTTTGTTCCTAATTTGTGAAGTAAAACGAGTCCATCATCTCTTGGGTTCCTTGACTCTGTAGCCTCTACTCACATGTCCAATTGTGTGTACAACTTTTTAAAACTTCAACATTATCCACTAGATCATTTTTTTATTATTGCTAATGGAGAAATTACTATTATCAAGACTTGGAATACTTTTTCTCAAAAATCTGTTCAACTTTTTAATTCTCTTTATGCCGTAAATGTAAATGCAAACTTACTATCAATTGATCAATTGGTTTATCATAATTGTTCAGTTAATTTTTCTCCTTCTTGTTGTGCTATACAGGAGCTTCCCACAACGAAGGTGATCGATAAGGAGCATAATAAAGACGATTATTTCAGCTGGACCTAGATAAGGAGCATAATAAAGATGATTATTTCAGCTGGACCTAGATAATCTATCATCCGTAGCTATAAGGATAATGAGTTTTTCTTTCGTTTCTTTCTTTTATTTCATCTTCAATGATGTTTTGATTGCCAATTAAAAATGGTGCCTTCGGCATTGAAGCTTTAGACATCTTTATGCAAGTAAACTAAAAAATGTATTATAATCTAGTGTCCTTCCTACTCAGTAAATGTTAACATTGATTTCACAAAGTTAAATTGCAAAATCATTCTCTTGGCAAGGCTACTAATTTACTTTTACTCCTTTCTTTGATGTTGATGCATATTTGATTTAATTCATGTTATAGGGACTACTTGTCAAACCTGACTCTTATAAGGCATGACCAGACAGATTTATGAACAATAATATATTATTAATATTTACAACATAGGAATGTATCTCCAAAAAGCATATATACATTTGTATATATATAAAATGAGGCTCTATTAATTTACAATTCTTACAAAGATAAAGCATTACCCATAGATCACAAAACGCAGAGCCTAACAAGTCTATACAACCTTCCCTACACTACCCACTACTCCACAGTGATGTAGAACTGTATCTCAAAGGTAATGCTTAGATGAGATTCACTATCTTAGTAAGTAACTTACTATGGAAATATAGTATTTATCATGTAATATACATATATATATATATTCATGCAAAGTGGCATATACAAAATCATATATATATCTCGTATTGTACAAAATAAAGTAATCGCAAATAGAGTGACAGATATAAAATCATATCGGGACAGTGCAACAATGACACAGGAGGGTATGGGGAAGGATCGAATCAACTCTTAAAACTCACTCAACGTATGCAATACCGAAACTATAACTACCTAGAATTAAACTCCTCCCTCTAATTGAATCTACAATCCAAAAAGGAATGCAAAAACAAAGACTAGGGAAATAAAATAAGGAAATAAAGAACACCATGGACTTACCGATAAGTTGATCCCCGCTCCTTGGCTCAACAAAACTTTTGAAGACTCCTGTTTCTCGAAAAACTTGAAGAAGCTAAATTTAGCGAAAATGCTAAAAGAAGAAAAACTGAACCTTTCAAAAATTTTCTCAAATTGATTGTCAAATGTTGTTGTTACAACTTCGGGGTAAAGGCTTATTTATAGTCTTTCCTAAGCAATCTAGATGAGTACAAAATCTTGAGATAATTTAATAAAATAATATCCTAGATAAAATTCTATCTTAATCTAGGATACATAAATAGTAAAATAATTATTCTATTCCAAATAAATAAATTAAATAATTCTAAAGGATAGACGTATAATAAAATATTAATGAAAATAATACAAAATTTATCCCATGTGAATTCCATGTAAAACACATGTGGAAACTAATTTAGAAATGTGGAATTTTTAATTTAAAACATGGGTAATTAAAAAGTAGCTCCTAAAGCCTTTTAAAATTTAAAATAATAAAATAATTTAAATATTTAAAAAGGGGAAAGAGGGTCAGCTAGGTTTGGGCTACCCAGATGGGTCGGGCCTGCTGGTTCGCATGGGCTGCACGGGAAAAAGCCCACGAGAGTCAGAGTTAGCCTTGGGCCGTTTGGGCCGACCGTGGACTTGTCCACATGCGGTGGTCAAGTGGGAATCCTAGGCTGTAGGTTGTGCGCAAGGTGTGCGACCCTAGATTTGCGCACATGCACGCGAGCATACCACTCGAGTTTTGCGCGCATGCGACACGCGTGGGGCACGGGTTGTTCCGATCACACACTCGCATGCTACTTTATGCGTACAAGTTATCCACCTGCACAAGTGGATCGCCATGCTTCTTACTCACGTGCCAAAGGTATTTTACGCATGCCGCACGTCTCTTCCATCTTTGCATTAGACTTTGGGCATCCCTTTGTGCTTCGTCATTGATTGTGTTGCTTACCCAACCTTGTACTAGAATTTTAAAAATTCCTTGAAGCTTATGGGCTCGACTTTAGGTGACTGTGCCTACGGGTAACTGGGCTTGTTTTTCCATTGGCCTTAATTCATCAAGGGCTTCAAAGTCCTGCCTGTCTTCTTCTTTTATCAGAATATCCTTCGCGATGGATTTCGCCTCATCCCCTCCTTCTTCGGAAAGATTCGTCATTGAATCTTCACTTATAGCTAAAGGCGACAAGTTAGATACATTAAAAGTTGCAGACACTTTATACTCATTTGGTAGGTCAATTTTATAGGCATTGTCATTGAGACACTTTAAAACTTGGAATGGTTCGTCTCTTTGAGGATTCAACTTAGATTTTTGCTTCTTTGACAACCTTTTCTTCCTTAGGTGAACCCATACCCAATCTTCCAGTTGGAAAACGAGGTGCTTCCGTCCCTTTTTAGCACTACGGCATAGGTTTCATTTCAGTTTTATATGTGCTGTCAAGTCTTCTCATATATGGCCTTAATGAGTTCGGCATGCTGTTTCTATCTGTACTTTTTACTTATTGCACAGGAATAGAGGTTAAATCTAATGGAGTCAAAGGATTAAAACCATATACTACCTCGAAAAGTGACATTCTGGTAGAAGTATGAATACTTTGGTTGTAAGCAAACTCGATCATAGGTAGACAGTCTTCCCAAGTCTTCAAGTTACGGTCTACCATGGCTCTTAGAAGGGATCCTAGGGTCCTATTTACAACCTTGGTTTGCCAATCAGTTTGGGGATGACAGGTAGTGGAGAACAACAACTTGGTTTCTAGCTTTCCCCACAACACTCTCCAAAAGTGGCTGAGGAACTTAACATCCCTGTCACTCATAATGGTTTTAGGTATACCGTGAAGTTGATGACGTCCCTAAAGAATATATTGGCAATATTTGTGGCATTACCTATTTTGTGGCATGTAATAAAATGAGCCATCTTGCTAAAATGGTCTATTATAATAAATACACTATCATAACCTCTCTTTATCCTAAGCAGCCCTAATACAAAGTCCATAGAGATGTCTACCCATAGGGGTAGTGGATACATGCAGCAGGGTGTACAAACCATGAGGCATCACTGTAGATTTAGTTTGCCTATAAGTGATACACTGGCTACAGGTACGCTCGACATCCCTCTTCATATTTGGCTAATAGAAATGCTCTTGTAATATGTCTAGGGTTTTAGCTACCCGGAATAGCCCATGAGTTCTCTACTATGTGCTTCCCGTACCAATAGCTTCTTAATGGAAAAACTTGGTATACAAAGTTTGTTTTTCCTTAGGAGGAATCCATTGCTTTGGTGATATTTTTGGAAAGCATAGTGCTCACTACCTTGGTAAACAGAAGAAAAATCTTTATCATTGACGTACATCTCCTTTATGTTCTCAAACCGTAAGAATTTGGAGCTTAAAGTTGAGAGGAGTGCATACCTTCAAGATAACGTATCCGCAATAATGTTGTCTTTCCCTTGCTTATACTTGATCACATAGGGAAACATTTCTATGAACTCTACCCATTTACCGTGTTGACGGTTAAGCTTACCTTAGCCCTTCAAATGCTTAAGAGATTTGTGATCAGTGTGGATTATGAATTCCTTCGATAGTAAATAGTGTTGCCACACTTCTAAGGATCGTACCAAGACATACAGTTCCTTATCATAGGTCGAGTAATTAAGTAGTGCGCCATTGAGTTTCTCACTAAAGTAGGCTATTAGGCACCCTTCTTGTATCAGCACAACTCCTATATCTAATTCCTGAAGCATCACATTCAAGCTCAAATGTTTTGTTAAAGTCAGTAAAGTAAGTATAGGGGCAAAACATAATTTTTCGTTTAATAAGGTAAAGGCAGACTCTTGCTTATCAGTCCATACGAATTTGACATCCTTTTTGACCAACTCGTTTAAGGGTGCCGCAATGGAACTGAAATCTTTAACAAACCTGTGATAGAAACTGGTTAACCCATGAAAATTTCTCACCTCACTCGTAGTTATCAGTGTGGGCCAATCCTTAATGGGTTTTATTTTTTCTTCATCAACCTCGATACCATAGGCACTGACCACGAATCCTAAGAAGATTAGCTTGTCGCTACAAAAGGTACATTTCTTTGCATTACCATATAACCATTCCCTTCATAGGACCTCGATAATAGAATGAATATTCTGGATGTGTTCGTCTAGATTCCTATTGTAGATTAGGATAAGTCGAAGTACACAATTATGAATTTTCCTAAGAAAGGTTGTGGGACATGGTTCATAAGTCTCATAAAGGTACTGGGGGTATTCAAAGGGCCAAAAGGCATTACGAGTCATTCATAAAAGTCATACTCAGTTTTAAAAGTTGTTTTTTACTCGTCTCCAGGGTTCATCCTAATTTGGTGGTACCCACTTTTGATATTGATTTTGGTAAAAATAGTTGCCCCACTAAGTTCATCTAGCATGTCGTCTAACCAAGGGATGGGGTGTCTATATTTTATGGTAACTTTGTTGATAGCCCGACAGTCGACACACATTTTCCAGGAACCGTCCTTCTTGGGTACTAACAGAACAGGTACAACAAACGAACTCAAACTTTCCCTAACATGCCCCTTGGCCAGCACCTCTTCCACTTGGCACTATTGTTCCTTAATTTCCTCCGAATTACTCTTATAGGTAGGGTGATTGGGAATAGTGGCTCCAGGGATAAAATCAATTCGATGTTCAATTCCTCGTAGTAGTGGAAGTCCGTCTGGGATTTCCTCTAGCAAGACATCCTTGAATTCTTGGAGGAGGGAAACTGTGACATCCCAAGTGCTAATTAAGACAAATGGGTGTCAGATACAGAAACAGAATAACGAGTGCATGATAAAATTTTATACAGTGGAAAAATTAATACAAATCCCTTACAAATATATATATGAGTTCTAATTACAAACACATAACAGAGGTCTGAAGTGGCTATAAAATACAAAAACAAAACACAAAAGAATGCCACTTCTTACACTATGCTATTGGACTCATCAGAGTACGAAAAAAATCATGCACTCAAATTTTGTGGATCCACGGGATCCTCATAGACTTCCAAGGTTAGGTCAGCTTGCGATTCCTCATTTTTTTCTTCATCTTGGGGGGCATAGAAAGAGTGAGTTCAATACGTTCAGTAAGGAAAACAGTATTAAATTAATATCATTAGATTTTAAAGGTGAATTATTTTAACTTAAAATCTTACCATTATGCCACCTCATATACCTATCTTACATTATAAAAATAATTTATTTATTAAGAAAACAGTACATTAATATGAATAATCAAATATACATCATGCCAGATAATAGAAAAAATCAAATAAATTACGAAATGCTTAGATTTTTGTGTCATGCTTCATGAAGTCATTACAACTTCCATCTTTGAAGACAGATACAGATTTTTAACTATCCAAGTGGAATGACCAAATTAGATACAGATACGACAATTTGCTCAGGCCCATTTCTAGCTGGCCAAACTGTGGTACGATCTACGACCACGTTATACCAACCATAGTGACCCTATCATATATCTACAGTCATGACAGTACTTAGCTAAGGGTGACCCCTAGCAATTATTTGCGTTACCACTCTCGTGAGAGGTTATGTCTTTATCTACCAGGAGTGGTCCTCTTATGTCTTTTTAGACCAGATAGGGGAGGGAGAAATAGATACCCCTCAAAGATAAAAAGTCTAACGAGACTCTTGATA
>NW_019014654.1:872700-884957 GCF_000150535.2 Carica papaya | reverse complement strand
CTCCTGTCGCGCACGTGGGCTGCTGCGTTGATAGCGTACGCACAGTGTGCGGCATGTGTCCGCGCGAGGTGACACACGGACTACCCACTACATGCGACAAGACGCGCACAAGACCTATCCCTGCGTCGTGCACGCGGAAGGGACGTGCGCGTTGTGCGTAGGTCCTGTATGTGCGTGCACGTATGCACAGTGTGCGGCATCCCGCGTAGGCGGTATTTCTTCCCGTTTTGCAATTTTTTCAATTTTTTTTCCAAATTTTCTAAAATTAAATTAAATAAAATTAAATAAAAATTAAATAATTAAAAATTACTTGATTCAAGAATTACGATAAATAATACGCAAAGTAATTTAAATGATTTTAATGCGGCAAAAGGTCCGAACAAATAAGATTTTCCAAATTAATTAAGCACAACGATGGTCCCCAAATTTGTCTCGATTAGATTCGGATACTTCTCCCTCATTTCACTCTTCAACTCCCACATGGCTTCTTCTCAGGTATGATGTTGACATTGCACCTTCACCACGGGAATTGTCTTGTTACGCAAGACCTTATCGGTCCACCAAAGAATCTTGACGGGAACCTCGTCATAAGTCATGTCGGCTTGTACCTGTACCTCATCACGGGGAATAATATGAGAAAGATTAGGGTGGTACCTTTTAAGCATTGAGAAGTGAAAAATGTCATATAGACCCGTAAATTCTCAGGATAGAGAGAGGCGGTATCCCAGGGGCCCAATGTGCTCGATGATCCGAAAATGTCCCATATAATGAGGGCTCATCTCTCTTCCTGAACTGCATCTTTCCCTTATAGGAGAAAACCTTGAGGAAGGCTTAATCTCCAACAGCAAACTCTAAGTGTTTCCTATGATTGTCGACATAACTCTTCTGACAATTTTGGGTAGTTGCCAAGTTCTTGCAAATGATTGCGACTATCTCAATGGTCTCCTTAATGAAGTCTGGTCCTAAATGGCAATGGTTTTTTACTTCACTCCAATAAGTAGGAGAACGGCAAGGCCTTCCATACAGTGCTTCATACGGGGCCATGTTGATGCTGGAATGATAACTGTTATTGTAAGTAAATTCACAAAAAGAAAAATACTCGTACCAGTTACCAACAAAGTAGAGAGCACAAGCATACAACATGTCTTTCAATGTTTGAATTGTACATTCCGACTGACCATTCGTTTGGGGATGATAAGCAGTATTGAAATACAACCCAGACCTCAGAGCTTCCTAGAAGTTGTCCCATAAATGGGAGGTAAATTGGGGATCGCAGTCGGACACAATAGATGAAGGAACACCATGAAGTCAAACAATCACATCAATATATAGGCTGGCTAACTTACTGGTGGAGTCAGTGGTTCTGATGGGTAGAAAATGGGCAATCTTGATCAGTCTGTCCACGATGACCCAGATAGCATTTCGACCAGAACAGGTCCTGAGTAATCCTGTAATAAAATTCATAGCTACATGCTCCTATTTTCATTCAGAAATCGAAAGACCTTGTAATAAACCATCGGGTCTCTGATGTTCTGCCTTAATCCACTGACAAGTAAGGCATCAAGAGATGTAGTCAACTATATCTTTCTTCATTCCTGTCCACCAATACTGACACTTCAAGTCCCGGTACATTTTGGTACTTTTGGAATGGATGGATAACTTGGAAGCGTAGGCGGTCTTAAGAACATCCGCCTTTACAACAACAAAGACCCAAATTCGGTTCCAAAATCTGAACAGTCCATTTAAAATCTTAAAATTAGGAGATTCGTTAGAAGTGAACTTACCAAAATTCTTGGTGAGTTTCAGGTTCATGGATTGAGCTTCTTATATTTTTTTAAAAAGATCCAATAGGGCTTGGATCTAGGCAAGATAGGTCCCTTTGCCATAATAGCTAAGGCAGAGAATTGCATAGCATCCATCAATTTCCAACTAGAAGCTATGGCTTGAGCCAGCACAACAAACTCCTTTCGGCTCAGTGTATCAGCGATCACATTTCCTCTCCCTGGGTGATAGATGATCTTGCAGTCATAGTCCTTTAGAAGATCCATCCAGCATCTCTATCTCATGTTTAACTACTTCTACAAAAAGATGTACTTTAAACTCTTAGAGTTAGTATAAATTTTAAAGGTCTGACCATATAGGTAATGACGCCATGTCTTTAGGGTAAAAATAATAGTTACTAGCTCCACGTCGTGGGTAGGCTAGTTCGCTCATGAGGTTTCAATTGTCTGGACTCATAAGCGACTACTCTACCATGCTGTATCAAGACACACCCCAAGCCAATATGAGATGCATTGCAGTAGGCCTGAAATCTTCCCGTATTGTTGGAAAGGATCAACACAGGAACAGAGGTGAAACGATGCTTCAATTCAATGAAGCTTTCACTACACTCATAATTTCATATGAATGGTACCCCTTTTCGGGTAAGTCGGGTTAGTGGGGTGGCAATCTTAACGAATCTATTAATAAACTATCGGTAATAACCTACCAAGACAAAGAAACTACGTACCTCGGCCAATTGGTGGGCCGATTTCAGTTGACTACTGTTTCACATTGGACAGGTCTACAGAAGCTCCTTCACTCGAAACTACATGACCGAAAAAAAAAACTCAATCCAACAAGAAAGAGTATTTGCTCAAGCACACATTTGATTCCGGTAAAGAGTCTCCAACACTTCAGTCAAGTGCATTACATGTTCTTCAAGGCTTTTGAAATACACTAGGATGTCATCAATAAAAACAATGAAGTATTGATCAAGTGCATGCTGGAAAACTTTGTTCATTAGGTCCATGAAGGTTGTAGGGGCATTGGTTAATCCGAATGGCATTACCCTGAACTCGTACAAACTGCACCTACATCGGAAGATGGTCTTCGGAATATCTTCTTCTTTGACTCTCAATTGGTGGTATTCCATCCTGAGATCAATTTTAGAGAAGACCGTGGCTCCTTACAGTTGATCAAAGAGATCATCGATCCGAGGTAAGCGGTACATGCTTTTAACGGTCACTCGGTTGAGCTTTGGGTAGTCCATACAGAGTTTGAGGGAACATCTTTTCTCTTCACGAATAAAACTGGAGCGTCCCAAGGAGAATGGTTAGGGCGAATAAACTTTCGGGTAAAA
This sequence comes from Carica papaya, assembly GCF_000150535.2. Next base: position 881,836 of record NW_019014654.1, on the reverse strand, counting down.
AAGGTCTGAAAGCTTATGTTATAGCTCTGTTAGTTCAGCACGATTCATACGATAAGTGGGCTTTGAATTGGCTAGGTTCTGGGCAGGAATTCAATTAAGAAATCTTCTTTTTGTGGGGGAGGTAGACCAGGAAGTTTGATGGGAAAGACATCCAAAAAGTTGCAAACAATTGGTATGGCATACACAACAGGATCAATAACCTTGTTCCTATTCATTCAATGGTTAGGAAAAATAATAACAAAAATTTTATTCCTTTTTCAGGGACCATAAAGTTACAATTTTACTTTCACAATCGATTATAGCTTTATACTTTTCTAACTCTATTCCTAATATTACATCAAATCCTATAAAATTTAACAGTATCAAAATCACAAATACTTATATTCCTAAAGTTTTTATCCTATAGTCTTTATATACACAGTGAGCCTCTAGTAGTCCCCTCAAGGGATTTTCTACTGTTAATGTTTCTACCAAAGGTTCTAGTCTAAAATCAAGATTATAGGCAAATATACGAAAAATAAAAGAGCAAGTAGCACCTGTATTTTTCAGAGCCTTAGCAGAAGTGTCATGAATAGAAAGCATACCCTAGATAACAACAGAAGTAGGAAGAGCATCTGGTTCATCCAACTGGTACATGCGACCTTGTACTATAGGCCAGCTGGCGTCCTTTGGTCACTGGGGGCAGTCCTTCATAAAGGTGTTGGGTGCTTCTATACCGATAATAGGTATTATTGATACGCCGATAGGGTATGTCACCATGCGAGCGACCACAATGCTGACAGAGTTGGTTAGGTCAGGCAAGTTGAACTATAGGTGGAGGCAAAGTAGGGCGAAGGGCAACTCTAGGGTAGCTATTTACTGGGTTAGGTAATCTCCTCTTAAGTTGCTAGGGTTGTTATTAGGTATGGACTCAGGCAATGCGTTGGTGCTTGGCCGAGATGAGATCTTCGGCCAACTGGGCATGTTATAGCACCTCGGCATACGAACTGGGTCTCAGCATCGCGATCCGGTCATAGATGTCGACACGAAGGCCCTTGAGAAACTTTTTAACTTTTCGACTTTATGGGGTGACCATTGGAGGGGCAAACCTAAACAGTTGAACAAAATGGGCTGCATACTGGGCAACCGTCAGACTCCCTTGGCGAAGGTACTGAAATTCCTCCTCCTTTTTCTAGGCATAGGTAGAGAAGAAGTTATCAAATAATACATCCATTAAAACTTCCCAGGTGGTAGGGGTAGGCAGGACTTCTCTTTTAAGTCACCACCAGTGTTCTACTTTGTCGTATAAAATAGAAAAACAAAATATAAAAGAATGTCACTTCTTTCCCTATGCTATTTGACTCATCAGAGTGCGGAAATAATCATGCACTCAAATTTTGTGGATCCATGAGATCCTCATAGACTTCCAAAGATAGGTCAGCCTGCGGTTCCTCATTTTCTTCCTCATCTGGGGGGGACATGGAAAGAGTGAGTTCCATATGCTCAGTAAGGAAAACAGTATTAAATTAATATCATAAGGTTTTAAAGGTAAATTATTTTGACTTAAAAGCTTACCATTTAGCCACCTCGTAGACCTATCTTACATTATGAAAATAATTTATTTACTAAGAAAATAGTACATTAATATGAACAAACAAACATACATCATGCCAGATAATAGAGAAAATCAAATAAATGATGAAATGCTTATATTTTCATGTCATGCTTCACGAAGCCATTACAACTTCAATCTCTGAAGGCATATATAAATTTTCAACTACCCACGCGGATGACCAAATTAGATACAAATATGGCAATTTGCTATGCCCATTTCTGGCAGTCCAAAACACGGTATGATCTACGACCACGGTCGTACCAACCATAGTGGCCCTATCAGATATCTACAATAACGATAGTACTTAGCCAAATGTGATCCCTAACAGATATTTGCGTTACCACTCTCGTGAGAGGGTACACCTTCATCCACTAGGAGTGATCCTCTTACGTCTAGACCAGATAGGGGAGGGGGAAGCAGATACCCTAAAGGGCTAGGGGAACAAATACCCCTCAGAGATAAAAAGCCTAACAAGACACTTGATGCAATATGCTATCAATATAATATATTTCGGACCATTCATGCTTCATTCAACTTTTTTCTTTTCTTTTTCTTTTTATTCTTTATTTTTACCAGGAAATAATACTGACTACATGTTATATTTATTACATGCAAATCATCAAGTATCTATAATTTACATAGCATGCTTAAAAACAAGAACAATTCGATTATCTGAACTATAAATGTAAACGCATACAAGCAGTCAAAATCACAATCATCACATTTAATAATTTTATTTTATCTAAAAATATCCCTTAAGACATTAAAAGATATACTAAATTCTTTACTGAAACCTTGATGTTTTCTCTTTCACCATTCCTTTTTTATTTTCCTCCTTCTCTCACTAGATTACTCTTTCTCTCTCTTTTTCTCTCTCTAAGTCTAGAAAAAGGGAAGAATGGGATGTGGGGAATAATGGGATGGGAAGACCTATTTATAGAATTTTAGAACCGTTGGATTCGCACCAAGTGGCAAAACCCAGTGAAGAGAGAGGAGAAAAAGATGCTCAACACAAAAAAATGAGGGAGGAGGGCACAGTGCCGGAGCTAGTAGTGCCCCGGCAGTGTGCTGTAGGCAAGCATGCAGACGCACAGGTCTCCTACCATGCGTGCAGGCCTATTGCAGGGATGCCCCAGGTGCGCAGGCCCTATCCACGCAGGTTTGTCGTGCGAACGTTGCGCGCACAATTTGCAGCGCTTGTACGCACACAAAGTGACACGCGGACGGCCCACCTGCACGCGATAAAACCCGCCCATGACCTGTCCTCACACTGTGTGCGTGGAAGGGATGTGCATGCTTTGCTCACATCTCGTGCGTGCGTGAGCGCAAATGGGATGTGCGCGCTATGTGCATGTCCCGCGTCTATTGTGCGCAGCATCCTACCGAACGGCTCTTCTTCCATGTGGGATTTCTTCCTGTTTTGCCATTTTTTAAATTTTTTCCAAATTTTTAAAATTAAATTAAATAGAATTAAATAAAAAAATAATTAAAAATTAACCAGATTCACGAATTATGATAAATAATACGCAGAATAATTTAAATAAGTTTAATGCGGTCAAAAGCCCCAAGAAATATGGTTTTCCAAATTACTTAAGCACAACGATGGGCGGGGTGTTACAGAAATAATATCTCGAGGTATGGCTAGGTATAGATCAGATAGATTTAGGTACACTTCCTTATACTGCAATACTACGAGGCTTTTTCTCTCATAAACTGCTTGCCTCATCTGTTGTCCCCTCATGTAATGACTCACTTTTCCTTTCTCTTTCTCTCGAGTCGTTACTAGGCTAGGTTTACTCCTTTCTAGGTAACCCTGACTTTTTCTCTCCCTTTCTCTCTCCAAGTATTCCTCGAAGGGCCTTTTGACCTTCACTTGTTCCTTGTGCACCTCTTGGGGTGATAAAGGTGTGAGGATAATAGTGAGGTCAGTTTTCCACCAAGAATAGCAGTTGGCCTAACAATAGTGTTGGACTCATCTATCAAATTGCCAAGGCTGGCCAAGTATCACATGGTTGGCTTGCATAGGAACAACATCACAACATACCTCATCTTTATACTTACCGATGGAGAAGGATACCATGACCTGCTGGGTTATCTTTATTTCGCCGCTCTCATTCAACCACTACAGCAGGTAGGTGTTGGGATGGGCGGTGCATGCTAGTCCCAATTTTTCCACAAGCAGGGTGCTTGCCATACTGGCACAACTTCCTTCATCGACGATCGTACTACACACTTTACCGTTGACTGGGCAGCGAGTGTGGCATATATTCTCCCATTGTTCATGGTCCTCATCCTTGATGTGCAAGTTGAAGGTCCTCTGTAAAATAAGGTTACTGCTCCAGTTGGGAGTTTCTTCAACGAGCTGAAACATACCGAAGTACCTGTAAGAAGACGTTAGTGAAGATAAAACTCTCTCTTACCTTCACTCGTGTTTACCTCACTATCTCTCAATTGGTAGCTTCATCTGTAGAGTTGAGCATTTAAAATTGGAATCACTTAAATCGGATCTGCACGTTAGTCCTTATGACACAACAAGAAACCCTAAAGGATTCTGATTTCTACTGAAACTCAGGAACAAGCACACAGAAAAAGGAATGACGTACCCTTTGTGCGTTACGCAAGTAGTAATAATTAGTTGCTTAATTATGTAATGGAACAAGCATAAACATAAAGAATGAAACGTAGATCACAAAGAATGATAATTCAAACTGATGCGTAGGGATCCAATCAATTCTTATGGATATAATCGACAAGTCTATCTTCCTATACTACCCCTAATTTGTGACATCCCAAATTGTAATAAGGCATAAGAGTGCTAGATACAGAAATAGATTACAAGTGTATAATAGTTAAATGTATGTAGCGAAGCAATTTATTACAAATCCCTTATAAAATATGAGTTCCCAATTACATATATAATTGAGGCCAGAAGTAGCAACAAAATACAAAATATCAAAATACAAAAAAAGGAACTTCTATCACTATGTAAAAAGGCTCATCAGAGTGCAGGACAAGTCATACACTCAAAAAGGTTTATGGATCCACGAGATCCTTAAAGACTTCAAGGGGTAGGTCAACGATCAGTTTCTCACTATCCTCCTCATCTGGATGGGGGCATGGAAAGAGGTAAATTCTATATACTCAGTAAAGAAAATAATATTTAAATAGTATCATAATATTTTTATGGTAGTTACAGGTATCATCATGACTTATCATTAAGAGTCATGTTAGGGTCCTTTATTAAATTATGAAAATAATTTATTTTATTAAAAAAATTATCAAACCCATAGTCATATCATATCAATCAAATATATCATGCTAAAAATAAAAAAAATCAAATAAATCACGATATGCATTATTTTTTATGTCATTCTTCGTGAAGTTGTTCCTACTTCCATCTAGTGAGGGCAATATGGATTTCTGACTACCCATGTGGAATGACTAATTCATTTTATTTATAAGAACAATTTGTGGCTTGCCAAACCAACAACACATTTGCAGCTTGCCAACCTATGAAATGATCTATAACCACGGCTGTGCCAATCACAATGGTCCTATATGTTAACTGTGGTCACAATCGTACTTCACTAACAGTGACCCCTACAATCATATCGCATCACCACTCTCGTTATAGGGTATGTCGTCATCCATAGGACCGATCCTCTCATGTTTTTTCATACCAGATGGGGGAGAAACAGAAACCCTTCACAGATAAAAAGCCTAACAAAACTCTTTATGAATTATGCATATCAATATCAATACATATTTCTAATGTCTATGCATCATTTAATGCTTAATCATTTTTTCGCCATCAATCACATATCAACATTTATTTCGAGCATCAAATCACATAAATTACACATACAAATTAATAAGTTCATATATGATCATAAAACATGCATTATCACATAAAATTACTTCGTTTAGGCATAAAATTAAACCATGCAAATCATAAATTTAAACCTCATTAGTTTTAATTCTATAAATGCTCCTTAGGATGTTTAAAAGTAAATACTAAATTTTTTACCAAAATCTTGATGTTTCCTAAACCTTTTCTTCTTCTTCCCCACTCCCTCTCTCTCTAAGCTCTAGGAGGATAAAAGAATGGAATGGGAGTGATGAGGAAATGGTGAAGGAACGGTCCCTATTTATAGAAAATGACAACCATATGATTTGGACCAAGTGGCAAAATCTGGTCAGTAGACAGAAAGTCAATGGGAAAGATGTGATTGATGATTGATAGATGTGATAGATAGATGGACGATACAATGTAACAGTGGTGCAAAAAATAGAGGCACACCATCCAAACAGCAGTAGTACATCAGCCAAAAGATGGGGGCACATCGGCCAAGTCGGTAATGACATGTCACCCAAGCGACAGTGGCACACTGTTCAAACCGGTGGTGGCATGTCGCCCAAGCGACGGTGGCATATCGCCCAATCGATAGCGCTGATGTTTAAGGGTGCAATACACATTGCCTGAGGCAATCGCATGTCGCCTCAGCTAGCACCATGTTGCAGGCCTAGCCTTCTGCGTGTGCTGACCTAGTTTGTTACGCGTAAGCCTAGCCTGTCGTGCACACAGGCCTAGCCTATCAAGCGTGCAGGCCTCTAAGTGCGCAAGGCACTGCCTGCTGTCTTACCAAGTGCAGGCCATTGTTCGTAGTTTGATTGCGCAGACGACACATGCACAGGGCGCTCGAAGTCGCACTCGTCTGCGCATGATGGGACGCGCACGTAGACTACACTCATCTGTGTGCGATGGGACGCGCGTACAGACTGTGCTTGTCTAGGCATGATGGGACACACAGGTAAGCCATGCCTTGTGACCATGTAGACGGGATGTGCGCACAGTACGCACGTCTAGCGGAGCCTGCGTAGACAGGATCCTTCCTGCGAGCATTCCCAAAGGATTTGTTGTCTTTTCTCCATTTTTTATTAAATTTCTTTTAAATAAAAAATGTAATATAATTTTTTATACGCAAAATAAAATAATAATTTTAAGAATTAGTTAATTAAATAAAATACGAAATTTAAAATATGAAATGAGATATTTATATGAAAAATTAAATTATAAAATATTAAGAAGTTTAAGCAGCCTTAGGGCTCGAATAAATAGGAATTTAATTTACAAATTAAGCGCAAGGATGTTCGGTGTGTTACATTCCCCCTACCTTAGAAAATTGTCTCAGAAATTTGTCATGATATGTCTGGCAACTTCTCTCTCATCTCATTCTATAGCTCCCATGTTGCCTCTTCTGGAGTGTGGTGTTGCAATTGCACCTTCACCCTTGGGATCCTCTTGTTGCACAAAACCTTGTTGGTCCAACCAAGGATTTTCGCGGGGAGTTCCTCGTATGTCATATTAGCTTAAACCTGCATCTCTTGGTGAGGAATGATGTGAGAAGGGTCAGGGTGGTACCTTTTGAGTATGGGAACATGAAAAACATCATGTAGACCCACAAACTCTCGAGGTAGAGTAAGACGGTACGCCAGGAGTTCAACATATTCTACGATCTGAAAAGATCCCACATAATGGGGATTCAACTTTCCGTTCTTACCGAACTGCATTTTTTCCTTGTAAGGAAAGATCTTAAGGAAGACTTGGTCACCAACGAAAACTCTGGGGATAGTGTTTTTGACAACTATGGGTAGTGTTTAAGTTCCTTCAAATGACAGCAACTTTCTTGATAGTCTCCTAGATGAAATCAGTTCCCAAATGATGCTGGTTCCCAACTTTATTCCAACAAGTGGGAGAACTTCGTACAGGACTTCATACGGAGCTATACCGATGTTGGAATGATAACAGTTATTATAAGAAAGTTCACAAAGGTGAAGATATTCATACCAATTATCGCCAAAGTCGAGGACGCAAGCGTGCAATATGTCTTCCACCATCTAAATAATGTGTTCAAGCTGATAATCAGTCTGGGAATGATAAGTACTGCTGAAGTACAATCTAGATACAAGTGTTTTTTAGAAACTGTCCCAAACAAGGGAGGTGAATCAAAGATCTCGGTCGGACACAATGGATGCGGGGATGCCGTAGAGTCAAAAACATTTATCGACGTACAAGTGGGCTAATCTCCTGGTGGAATCTATGGTTTTGATAGGTAAAAAGTGAGTGGTCTTGGTCAACCTGTCAACAATGACTCCTATGACATTACGATTAGAACAGGTTCTAAGCAGTTCGATGACAAAGTCCATTGTTACATGCTTCAACTTCCATTTCATAATAAGGAGCCCTTACAACAAACTACTGGGTCTCTGGTGTTCTGCTTTAACTCGTTGGCAAGTAAGGCATCGGGAGACATAGTTTAAAATGTCCTTGTTCATTATAGGCCACCAATATTGAGGCTTCAGGTCCTGGTACATCTTAGTACTTTCGAGGTGGATGGACAGTTTGGAGGCATGGGTAGCCTTGAGAACATATGTCCTGACAGCGACAGGGACTCATATACAATCCAAACATCTACACAATCCGTCATCTGTGAGCTTGAAATTAACAAACTCGTCAGAATTAAACTTACTCAAATTTTTGTTAATTTCTTAGTCTGTGGACTGAGCTTGCCAAATCTTTATGAAAAGATCATGCAAAGCTTGGATCTAGGTGAGATAGGCACCATTGCCATAGTGATTAAGGTGGAGTGCCCACATAACATCAACTAATTTCTAACTGGAGGCCATGGTTTTGGCCAAGGTAGTAGATTCCTTTTGGCTCAGTGCATCTGTGACCACATTACCTCTACTGGGGTAGTAGATGATCTTGCAGTCATAATCCTTCAGGAGGTCCATCCAATGTCTCTATTTCATGTTTAATTCCCTTTGTGAGAATATATATTTCAAACTTTTGTGGTCAGTATAAATTTTAAATGTTTAACCGTAGAAATAATGGCACCATATTTTCAAGGCAAAGATTATGGTCCTTGATTACATGTCGTGAGTAGGGTAGTTGTGCTCATGGGGCTTCGACTGGCTGGATTTATAAGCAACCACTAAACTGTGCTACATCAAAATACAACCCAAAGGTACGTGAGATGCATCACAATAAACCTAAAATCTTTTAGTATTGTCAGGAAGGATCAACACTAGAGAAAAGATGAGATGATACTTCAATTCAACAAAACTTTCACCATATTCATAGTCCCAAACAAAAGGTACACCTTTTCTGGTGAGACGGGTCAACAGAATAGTAATCTTGGAGAACCCATTGATGAATCATCGATAATAACCTATTAAACTAAGAAAATTACGTACAAAAGTTAAGTTGGTTGGTAGATTCTAATTAATCATTGATACAACTTTTGATGGACTCACAAAAACTCCACCTGAAATTACATGGTCAAGGAAGGGGACTCAATCAAACCAAAATGAGCACTTACTAAACTTAGCATATGAAGGGTCCCCAATACCTGAGATAAAGGGATTGCATGTCTTCCAAGCTCTTAAAATACATTAGGATGGCATCAATGAACACGATGACGTATTCATCCAGTGCATGCTAAAAAACCTTATTCATAAGATACATAAAGGTAGCAGGGG
>NW_019014654.1:856678-867801 GCF_000150535.2 Carica papaya | reverse complement strand
GCGTTGATGTTTAAGGGCGCAGTACACATTGCTTGAGGTAATCACATGCCGCGTCAGCTAGCACCATGTTGCAGGCCTATCCTTGTGCGTGTGCCGACTAGTTTGTCGCGTGTAAGCCTAGCCTGTCGTGCGCACAGGGTTAGCTTATAAGCGTGCAGGCCCCTATAGTGCGCAAGGCACTGCCTGCTGTCCTACCAAGTGCAGACCCTTGTTCGCAAGTTGACTGCGCAGACGACACATGCACAGGACGCTCGAAGCCGCACTCATCTGCGCATGATGGGACGCGCATGCAGACTGCACTTATCTGTGTGCGATGGGATGCGCGTACAGACTATGCTTCTCTAGGCATGATGGGACATAGGTAAACCGTGCCTTGTGCCCATGTAGATAGGATGTGCGCACAATACGCACGTCTAGCGGAGCTTAGGCAGACAGGATCCTTCCTGCGGGCATTCCTAAAGGATTTCTTGTTTTTTTTCTCCACTTTTTATGAAATTTATTTTAAATAAAAAATGTAATATAATTTTTCATATGACAAAATAAAATAATAATTTTAAGAATTAGTTAATTAAATAAAATACAAAATTTAAAATATGAAATGAGATATTTATATGAAAAATTAAATTATAAAATATTAAGAAGTTTAAGCAGCCTTAGTGCTCGAATAAATAGGAATTTAAATTACAAATTAAGCACAAGGATTTTCGGTGTGTTACATTCCCCTTACCTTAGAAAATTTGGTCTCAGAAATTTGTCATGATATGTCTGGCAACTTCTCTCTCATCTCGTTCTACAACTCCCACGTTGCCTCTTCTGGAGTGTGGTGTTGTAATTGCACCTTCACCCTTGGGATCCTCTTGTTGCACAGAACCTTGTTGGTCCAAGCAAGGATTTTCGCGGGGAGCTCCTCGTATGTCATATTAGCTTAAACTTGCATCTCTTGGTGAGGAATGATGTGAGAAGGGTCAGGGTGGTACCTTTTGAGTATGGAAACATGAAAAACATCATGTAGACCCACAAACTCTCGGGGTAGAGTAAGACGGTATGCCAGGAGTTCAACACATTCTACGATATGAAAAGATCCCACATAATGGGGATTCAACTTTCCGTTCTTACCGAACTGCATTTTTTCCTTGTAAGGAAAGATCTTAAGGAAGACTTAGTCACCAACGACAACTCTGGGGATAGTGTTTTTGACAACTCTGGGTAGTGGTTAAGTTCCTTCAAATGACAGCAACTTTCTTGATAGTCTCCTAGATGAAATCAGTTCCCAAACGATGCTAGTTCCCAACTTTATTCCAACAAGTGGGAGAACGGCAACCCTATCGTACAGGACTTCATACGGAGCCATACCGATGCTAGAATGACAACAGTTATTATAAGAAAGTTCACAAAGGGGAAGATATTCATACCAATTATCGCCAAAGTCGAGGACGCAAGCGTGCAATATGTCTTCCATCGTCTAAATAATGTGTTCAAGCTGACAATCAGTCTGGGAATGATAAGTAGTGCTAAAGTACAATCTAGATACAAGTGCTTTTTAGAAACTATCCCAAACAAGGGAGGTGAATCGAGGATCTCGGTCGGACACAATGGATGTGGGGACGCTGTAGAGTCAAAAACTTTTATTAATGTACAAGCGGGCTAATCTGCTGGTGGAATCTATGGTTTTGATGGGTAAGAAGTGAGTGGGCTTGGTCAACCTGTCAGCAATGACCTGTAGGACATTACGATTAGAACAGGTCCTAGGCAGTTCGATGACATAGTCCATTGTTACATACTTCAACTTCCATTTCAGAATAAGGAGCCCTTACAACAAACTACTAGGTCTCTGGTGTTCTGCCTTAACTCGTTGGCAAGTAAGGCATTGGGAGACATAGTTTAAAATGTCCTTATTCGTTCTAGGCCACCAATATTGAGGATTCAAGTCCTGGTACATCTTAGTACTTTCGAGGTGGATGGACAGTTTGGAGGCATGGGTAGCCTTGAAAACATATGTCCTGACAGCGACAGGGACTCATATACAATCCATCATCTGTGAGCTTGAAATTAGCAAACTCATCAGAAGTAAACTTACTCAAATTTTTGTTAATTTTTTAGTCTGTGGACTGAGCTTGCCAAATCTTTATGAAAACATTAGGCAAAGCTTGGGTCTATGTGAGATAGGCACCGTTACCATAGTGATTAAAGTGGAGTGCCCACATAGCATCAACTAATTTCTAACTGGAGGCCATGGTTTTGGCCAAGGTAGTAGATTCCTTTTGGCTCAGCGCATCTGTGACCACATTACCTCTACTGGGGTGGTAGATGATCTTGCAATCGTAATCCTTCAGGAGGTCCATCCAATGTCTCTATTTCATGTTTAATTCCCTTTGTGAGAATATATATTTCAAACTTTTGTGGTCAGTATAAATTTTAAATGTTTGACCGTACAAATAATGGTGCCATATTTTCAAGGCAAAGATTATGGTCACTGATTCCAGGTCGTGAGTAGGGTAGTTGCGCTCATGGGGCTTCAACTGTCTGGATTTATAAGCAACCACCAAACTGTGCTACATCAAAATACAACCCAAAGCTACGTGAGATGCATCATAGTAAACCTAAAATCTTCTAGTATTGTTGAGAAGGATCAACACTGGAGAAGAGATGAGACGATACTTCAATTCAACAAAACTTTCACCATATTCATAGTCCCAAACAAAAGGTACACCTTTTCTGGTGAGATGGGTCAACAGAATAGTAATCTTGGAGAACCCATTGATGTATCGTTGATAATAACCTACTAAACTAAGAAAACTACGTACCTCAATTACATTGGTTGGCGGGTTCTAATTAATCATTTATACAACTTTCCATGGATTCACAAAAACTCCTTTACCTGAAATTACATGGTCAAGGAAGAGGACTTGATCAAACCAAAATGAGCACTTACTAAACTTAGCATATAAGTGGTTTCGATGAAGGGTCCCCAATACCTGAGATAAAGGGACTGCATGCCTTCCAGGCTCTTAGAATACATTAGGATGGCATCAATGAACACGATGACGTATTAATCCAGTGCATGTTGAAAAACCTCATTCATAAGATACATAAAGGCAGTAGGGGCATTAGTAGTCCAAAAGGTATAACCTTTAACTCATACAGACTGTATCGGCATCAGAAGGCAGTTGCCAGAATATCTTTTAATTTGACTCGCAACTGGCAGTATCCTGATTAGAGGTCGATCTTTGATAAGATTGTAACTCCTTACAACTGATCAAAGTGGTCATCGATACGAGATAGAGGATACTTACTCTTCACTGTTACCCAATTGAGTTCTTTGTCATCTATGCATAATCTGAGGGAGCCGACCTTTTTCTTCACGAATAATATTGGGGCACCCCAAAGGGAATGATTGGGGCAGATGAATTTTTGATCAAGAAGTTTAAAAAGTTGGTTTTCCAATTCTGTGAGCTAAGTACGACTCATGCGATAGGTGAGTTTTGAGATTGGTTGTGTTCTAGGAAGCAGGTCGATAGAAAACTTTATCTCCAATAGGGGAGGCAAACTAGGTAGATTTTCCAAAATGACTTCCAGAAAGTCACAAACAATAGGAATGGAGTATACAACGGGATCAGCATCCATATTCCTTTTTATTCAAAGGTTAGAAGATAACAAAAGTAGATTTTTATTTCATTTTTTAGGATCGCAAGATTAGAACTTTACTTTCATAGTTAATGATTGCCCTATATTTCTCTAACCAATCCTTCTTAAAATAACGTCAAATCCTGAGAAATCTAAAAGAATTAGGTCTACTAATAGTTCGACTTCCAAAGTCTTTATTTTATAATTTTTATACATACAATGAGCTTCTAATAAACACCTAGGGGGAGTTTCTACTGCTAATACTTCAGTTAAAGGTTCACATCTAATATATAATTTACAAGTAAATGTACAAGAAATAAAAGAGTGAGTAGCACTTGTATCGATTAGAGCTCTGGCATAAATATCATGGACAGAAAGCATTCCCTGGATGAGGACTGAAGTGGTGAGGGCCCCAGGTTCATCAAGGTGATACGCATGACCCTGGGCTACAAGTCTAGCCATGTCCTTCGGCAACTGAGGGCAGTCTTTCATAAAGTGTTGAGTGCTTTCGCACTTATAGCAGGCATTGTTCGAATGTCGACAGAGTTGATCACCATGCAAGTGACCACAATGCTAACATTGTTGGGAAGGTTAGGCAGGTTGTCTAGTAAGTGGAGGTAGAGCAGGGGGAGGGGCAACTCGGGGTTGTTTATCAAGATGGCTATTTACTGGGTAAGGCAGTCTTCTTCTGAGTTATTGGGATTGGTGTTGTTGTTGTTGGATACGGACTTGGGCTATACTTTGGTGTCTGGCTGAGATAAGGTCTTCACCCAACTTGGTATGTTCTAGCACCTTGGTATACGAGCAGAGTTTCAGCATCGCAACCCAGTCGTAGATATCAGCACGAAGGCTCTTTAGAAACTTCTTAACTTTCCGACTCTCAGGGGTGGCCATTAATGGGGCAAACTTAGACAACTAGATGAATCGGGATGCATATTGGGCAACTGTCAAGTTTTTCTGGGGAAGGTCCTAAAATTTCTCCTCCTTCTTCTCTTGGACATAGACTGGGAAGAGGTTCTCAAAGATTGCGTCAATGAAAACCTCCCAAGTGGTAGGGGTAGGTAGGACTTCCTTTTTAAGCCGTCACCAATGTTCAGCTTCACGAGTTAGCATGAAGGCTACTAGGGGGACATCTATGCTCTACAGAAGGTCTTTCTCGAGTCATTCCTATAAAAGAAAAGGAAGACACAAGTTGGTGGTCTAGTTTTTAAAAGATGATATATTTCCTAAGTATTTTAGAAGGGTTTTTTCCTAGCTACAACCTCAGTTGTAAAGGATTATTCTACGTAACTACTCTGATACCATTTTTGACATCCCAAATGCTAATTAAGGCATAAGGGTGCCAGATATAGAAATAGATTACAAGTGCATAATATTTAAATATATGTAGCGGAGCAATTTATTACAAATCCTTTACAAAATATATGAGTTCCCAATTACAAATATAACTAAGGCCAGAAGTAGCAACAAAATACAAAATATCAAAATATAAAAAGGGCCACTTCTATCATTATGTAAAAGGATTCATTAGAGTGCGGGATAAGTCATGCACTCAAAAAAGGTTTATGGATCCACGGGATCATCAAAGACTTCAAGGGGTAGGTAAGCGATTTGGTCCTCATCTGGAAGGGGCATAGAAAGGGGTGAGTTCCATATACTCAGTAAGAAAAATAATATTTAAATAACATCATAAGATTTTAAAGGTAGTTACAAGTATCATCATTACTTACCATCAAGAGTCATGTTAGGATCCTTAATTAAATTATGAAAACAATTTGTTTTATTAAAGAAATCATTAAGCCCATCATATCATAGTTATATCATATCAATAAAAAATATCATGCTGAAAATAGAGAAAATCAAACAAATCATGATGTGCACTATTTTTCATGTCATTCTTCGTGAAGTCATTTCAACTTCTATCTACTGAGGGCAATACGGATTCCTGACTACCCATGTGGAATGACCAATTAATTTCATTTATAACAGTAATTTTCGGTTTACCAAACCAATAGCATTTTGCAGCTTACCAAACCATAACACGATCTATGACCACGGCCGTGCCAACCACAGTGGTTCTATATGCTAACTATCATAGTCGTACTTCACCAATGGTGACCCCTACAATCATATCGCATCACCATTCTCGTCAAAAGCTTCAAAGTCCTAGATGCAACATATATTATCCTCAGCCTCTTGCCTGGTTGCCTAAGCTCTTGTGATCTTCCCTTGTTATTGTTAGCTATTATTGTCATTGATGTTTCAACCACCGGCCTAATTGTTTCTTCTGTAAGCAAGGCATGATCTAGTGTTTCATGATAAGTACTCAATTGAAATATAGAGTTCATATTCAAGATTTTTTTACTCAAACCCTATTGGAACTTCTTCGTTTCTACTTTCTTCGTCTGTTACTAGTGTGGGGCAAACCTAGAAAGCTCTATAAACTTCACCAAAAATTCTCCAACACTCATACTACCCTACTTAACTTAATGAATTCTACTTCTCTCTACTCTTTAATATATCGAGGGCAGTACTCCTCATAGAATGCTCTCAAAAATCCTTTTTAGATTATTGGAGCTCTCAGCATCTCCTTCTTCATGTGTCATTAGTTCTCGGCAGCAAATGGACCTTTTGCCAAATGAAACTTTTTCTATAAGGTGTTCCGATGATCTTGAACAACTTCTCAATCTATATTATCCAATGTTAAACTACAATTGTATAAGGGCCTCCTTGAAATGATGGCAGTCTAAGTCTCTTGAAACACTCCAGTATTCTTTCATTTATCTCTACTACTGTCTCAACCTAGTTGTCTGTGACATCTTACTACCTTATGGGAAGTGGTGTCTAATACAAAAAGATAATGAGTGCAATATATATATATGTATCATGGAAGTGATTCATCCATTACAAAAAATTTTAGCAGTATAATTTACATTTATCAGGCAAAGAAGTTTCCTAACAAAATAGTTATAGAGTGACGCGCCCATTTGCACTCAACAAATTACAAATCCGTCAACGAATTCAAACAGGCATCAAGGACAAATCGAGGGGCAAGTCCTCTTTCTTGACATCATCTGAGGGAAAATAGATTGGGGTGAGTTCATAAAACCTGGCAAGGGAAATAACATTATAATCATACCCATAATGTTTCAAAGGTTAATTAAGGCATATCGGTGAAAATATATTTACTTTTTTTATAAAAAAATAACATATCTAGATTCTTGAGACTGCTTCAAATTTCATAGTAAAATCATTGATGCATCTTTCTTGAAAATCATTTTACCGATCCATCCTCAAGTACACAACCAATCATTTACAAAAGCTCAAGTAAATTGACAACCTAACTAATAGACAAGTTAAACAATCCTAACAATGACTCAATTGGGTTTCAATGGTTCAGATCTTCATGCAAAGCTGTTTAATCCTATATCAACGGAAGGCAAAGGTGATCCTAACTACCCTTGTGAATTGAAACAATCAATTCAATTAAGAAGACATAAAATATAGAAATTCTATGACCATGGCATTATGTGGCATCGGGCACGGTTGCGATGGCCTCCCCTCTCTAGGCGCTGCATTGTGCATTCATGTTTTTCATTTGGAGAGTCAATTGGGTAAACATGTCCATGATCCTTTCTCCATAGTGATCGGCTTACTGTTAGCACTATGGTGAGACATGGTGACATTCTTGCAAAGATAAATGTTAGTTAAAACAATTAAACTTTCCCTCACTTTTGCTCTTGTTTATCTCACAATGTCTCAAACTATAGTTTTTTCTATTGAGTTGAATGTTCGGAATTGGATTCGCTTATATCAAGATCTACATGTTAGTCTTTCTGACACACAAAGAATCCTAAAGGAATCTAATTTATACAGAAGCTCAAAAACAAGCTCATAGAAGAAGGAACGGTGTGATTTTTATTTATATACTAAGCAACTAGGGATGATTAGTTACTCATATATGTAATGAAACAAAAGCACAATGAAATTAATGGAAATGAAGATCACAAAGAAAACAAGATAGACTCTACAATGTCCGATCTTATCAATCCTGATGCATATAACCATAAGGTATATCCCAATTATACTACCCAATGTCAGCTACGCTCTACGAGTGATCAAGTTTCCTTATACAACGTTAATTCAAAACTCTAGGATGCAAAACAGAAATTAAACGTGAAACAGAAAAGGTTTCCACTCACAATGAGTGAGTTAATCTTCCTTTTTGCTTTATGCAACTGAATGAAAACTAAACATTTTCATGCGCACCTATAGGTGAGGTACTCTTCCTTTGACTCATCAAAGGTTTTCCAATCACACTACTAGGTGGTTTGTGACATTTTACTACCCAGTGGGTAAAAATGTCCAATATAGAGTAAAAAAGTGCAATGAATGTAAAATCTCATGCAGAAGTTGCATTCATCCCTCACAAAAATTAAAAGTATATTTCTGAGCCATCGGAATTAACTACTTAATATTTACAAAATTATCTAAGCTAACTCTTGCAAAATACAAAATAATTGCTTCTTAGAGTACAATCCTCTCATTGCATTCATCATCTAACGATCAACAAAAGTATCCAAGTAGCATCTTGGGGCATATCGACAGGTAGATCTTCTTCCTTTACATCATTTGAGGGAGATGGATTGGGGTGAGTTACATGAAACTCAGTAGGTAAAATAGTATTAAATCCATAGCATTAATGTTTTAAAGTTCATTAGTGCAACCAGTGAAATACGATTTATCATTTCAAACATTTGTTTACATAATAGAGATTGTTGAAAATTTCATAACATAATTTCAGTTTATTTTAGAAAATTACTAAAAATATCATAGTAATAGTCAACTTTAGTTTTATTTAAATAGCAACTTTAGTCTATCCGTAATAGTATAATCAGACACAAAGAAAACGAAGTTATTCTAGGGCAAATCATAATTCAATCAGTAACCTTATAGCTAGACAATTTTGACCAACCCAATTATTTTGACTCAATTAGGTTTCCTTTATTTAGAGACTTCATGCGAAGCTATCTAAACCTATATCAATAGAGGGCAAGAGGGATTCGTGACTACCACTATGAATGGAAAACAATTAGGTTCACAATATGGTAATTCAGTAAGATTCTATGATCACGGTATTACTTTGCCATTATGACCCCTACGATCAATCACAATCCACTCTCATCAGAAGGAAGGCCAATACGATACTCATTCGTAGGGAGTGGTTTCGCTAGAATCAATGAGCAGAAAATTAACGGTAACCCCTCTGTGATAATGGTTAAATGAATTTAGGAATTTTTGTGTTGATTTAAGTTTTCATTCACACAAGAGTCAATTCCTAAGGCTATTCCTAAATTCGCTCACAATTTATCATGTAAGTCTTATTGTACGGTCCATTGGACCCACCAAACATTTCTCAATTTCCTCTTGGCCCATTAGTCTTACGTATACAAAACTAGACCAAACAGGGTCCATTACACCAGCCCTCGACCCATTAGGGCCCATAAGACACAACCGGGACCATATCGGGGGTTTATTGTTAAATTCTACGCTCTATAAAGCCCATTAACTTTCTTTTGGTCTCCTTTAAGCCCATCAAGAAACCTAGCCCACTAGGACCCATGTCCAATCCAAGGGCCACAAGGGAAGACCCTCTCTGCATTCACCAACTAGGCGAGAGAAAGGCTAGTTATACAGCCCTCTAGGCACAGGGTATACTTGGCAAGGCTGCATAGAATAAGTAGTCAGCACATTGCAATGCACCTAGTGCAAGCTGTCTATACACTTAGGTGTATTAGGACAGGCCCCCATGTGGAAATGAACATTTTTTTTCACGTGGTGCAACATGTCCACAAGCGTTCGTGTAGCACAACATGCTAACTCATAGGCTCCCCCTCGCGGGACACAGGGTGCCATTGCATGCACTCCCTCGATGTGCGGTGCCTGCCAATGTGACATGCTTGTGCGCGCACTTTCCATGTTAGGGGGTAGTCTCGCCACTTTAGGCATCTCAAATTAACACTGCACATGCATGCGTATGTCAGTCGCAACTCTCTCAGCGCACATGTATAATTGGTAGAGTTTGTTTATTCATGCAAAGCTAAATGTGTGCACATAGCAAGCAAGGGGGCTCTACCCCGACATTTGGGCGTGCTTAAGCAGTATCTCGCGCATGCTACTTGTATGGCACAACCATGTGTGGCAGTCTTTTTATCATGCTTCTTTTCTTTCACTTCAATACCCTTTCATCTTGAGATCCATTCCATTTAATTCCTAAAAATTTTACCGTTAACATGTACATAATTTCAAACATTCGAAATAAAACAAACAATTCAAATCATCTTGAATGTAGGCACACATCACCGATGTAAAAGCAATCTGGCATGCAATATTAAGCGTCTTAAACTTTCCAAGACTTTTCTAAAAATTCCATGAAAAGTATCAAAGAAATACTCCATTCCTTAAATCATAAGTGATGTCTCTTATTTTTAAATAGAAGTAAAAAGGCTCCTTTAGGCAGAGGAGGAAGCTGTTGTAGAGGAAAAAATTATCTTCCAAAGGTCAGAAGCTATTCTTGTTTGGTTTGTGAGAGAAGAGCTACTATTAATGAGGTGATGTTTGATAAAAAAAACTGGAAAAGAGAAAGTAAAGGAGTAGAGAAATGGCCTTACCTTTAGGAGGAAAAAGGCAGGCAGAGCAACAACAAATGGCAGAGGTTGTAGTAGCAGCAACATGTAGCCCTTCTTCCTAGAAATTCACTCAATTTCTTCATTGAATTTCTCTGAACTCTCTTGAGTTTTCTCTTTTGAAGAACATAAGAGAATAGAAGAAGGGAAGAAGCTTCAAATAGACGAGATTGGATTAATGTGATCTATTGGATCACATACAAAGAAAAATGATCATTGATTTACTTTGTGGCCGACCAAAATAGGTTTGACATGACTGTGGTGCTCCACGTGACAGAGAGGAGCTATGGGGGATGTCATGGTTTACAGATGGTGCAATTTGCTGGGAAGTGTTGCTCGACCAAAATATGTTCATGTTCGTGAGTTCGCACTGGCCCTATAGCGTTAGAAGGGATAAAACTCACATTCTCCCTTGTAGGTTTTGCTCGCGTGTTGTGCTTGTAGTATAGTCTCATGTATACTTGCTTACATGTGGGGGGAAATTTCCTATGCATGTTATGCCCATTTTTATATGAGGCCTGGGCTTGTGGGCAGGGAAGCTTCATTCTGTGCAAGTTGTGAGGCATGACTTGGGGATTTCTATTCGCGAGTTATTTTGGAAATCCTTTTTTTTTGTCTCTTTTTTTGAATGATTCATATATTCAATTCATTAATAAAATTACAAAAATAATAAAATAAAATAAACAGAAATGCTTGGAGGTTTTTAAGATAATAGCATGAGGGTTATCACATCCTCCCCTCCTTATAAAAATTTGGTCCTCTAAATTTGAAATTAAAATAATTTGGGATACTTGTCCCACCTCTCATATTTAA
>NW_019014654.1:816695-846661 GCF_000150535.2 Carica papaya | reverse complement strand
GCATGTAAATAAAATAATAATAAACCGATAAGGTTATCTGGGAAATAAAACAAAAAAAATAGAATGAAGTCTGAATTGTCCGAAGTATATATGTATTTGTATTGACATGCATAATGCATCAAGTATCTCGTTAGGCTTTTTATCTCTGAGGGGCATATGTTTTTTCCTCCCCCATCTGGTCTACAAAGACTTGAGAGGACTTCTCCCTATGGATGATGGCATACCCTCGGACGAGAGCAGTGACACGAATATTTGTTAAGGGTCACCTTTGGCTAAGTACTATCATGACTATAGAATATCTGATAGGACCACTATGGTTGGTACGACCGTGGTCATAGTCATACCATAGTTTGGCAAGCCAAAAATGTGCCTGAGCAAATTGTCGTTATCTGTATCTGATCTAGTCATTCCACATAAGTATTCAAAAATCCGTATCTGTCCTCAAAAATGGAAGTCGGAATGACTTTGTAAGTTATGACACGAAAATCTGAGCATTTCATGATTTATTTTATTTTCTCTATTGTCAAGTATGATTTTGATTTGATTGTGGTGGCTATGATATAATGTTTTCTTAATAAATAAATTATTTTCATAAGGAACGATAGGACTCTGACATGACCATATGGTAAGTATTTATGATATAATTATTTATTTTTTAACTCTAACGATGTTATTTAAATATTATTTTTCTTATTGAGCATATGAAATTCACTTTTTCCATGCCCCTTAGATGAGGAAAATAGAGAAGAACTGTCTGTTGACCCCTTGAAGTCTATGAGGATCCCGTGGATCCGCAAACATTGAGTGCATGATTTGTCCCTACACTTTGATGAGCCCAATAGCATAATGATATAAATGATCCTTTTTGTATTTTGATATTTTATATTTTGTAGCCACTTCTGGGCTAAGTTATATATGTGTATTTGGAACTCATATATTTTGTAAGGGATTTATATTAATTTGCTCCGATGTATATAATTTCTATCATGCACTCAAAATCTATTTATGTATCTAGCACCCTCATGCCTTAGATTGTATTTTGGATGTCACAAATGGTATTAAAGTAGTTACACGGAACAAATCCCTTACAACTGAGACTGCATATAGAAATACCTTTAAGATATCTAGGAAAAATGAGTCATCTTTTCCAAAAATATTAGACCACCAACTCGTGTCTTCCTTTCTTTTATAGGAATGACGTGAGGAAGACCTTCAGTAGAACCTACCAAAAGACCTGATGCCCAAGACCATCCAACCAGGGCTAAGTTTACCCAACTCTTCTTGACTATCAAAGGATTTACTGCAGCTGTTGGACATAACCAAGCCAACCCCTGTCAACACCCTGCCCCAAAGTAGCGAACAATTGAGAGGTCCATCTCTCATTCCGTGCGCTCGCGACCTGCAACCTAGGATTCTTACTTGGCCACCCCATGCAGACGAGCCTGCAGACAACCCAACCAACCCAAGCCCACCAGCTTGCAACTCTCGTAGGCCTTTTCCCACATAGCCCGCGTACTTCGCAAAAAAACAAATCTACTATGTATGTGGCATCATCTGTTTTGTGACATGGTATAAAGTGTGCCATTTTAGAAAAATGATCAACAACAACAAATATTGAGTCTCGGCCTTTTCTAGTCCTAGGCAAACCTAATAAAAAGTCCATAGAAATATCAACCCAAGGATGTGTAGGAATGGGTAATGGCATATATAATCCATGTGGTTGAATTCTAGACTTAACTTGCCTACATGAGATGCACTGTGCATAAATTTTCTCAACATGTTTGCACATATTAGGCCAAAAGAAATGTTTATGTAAAATGCTCAAAGTTTTGTCAATCCCAAAATATCCCATTAAACCACCACTATGTGCTTCACGAACAAGCAACTCCTTAACAGAACTATTAAACACACATAATTTTTCCTTTTTAAATAGAAAACTATCATGCCTATAAAAGTCTTGAAATACCGTATGTTCACGAGCCACATAAATATTTGAAAAATTACTATCATGCACATACAATTCTTTGAAATGCTCAAATCCAACAACTTTGTAGAAAGAGTAGAGATATGACTGTACCTTCTTGAAAACGCATCAGCTACCACATTTTATTTTCCTTGCTTATATTGGATTATATATGGGAAGGACTCTATGAATTTCACCCATTTTGCATATCGCTTATTAAGCTTGCCTTGCCTTTTCAAATGCCTCAAAGATTCATGATTGGTGTGAATCACAATTTCTTTGGGTAACAAATAATACTGCCATATTTTTAATGCTCTTACCAAAGCATAAAACTCTTTGTCATAAGTGTAATAATTCAATTGTGCACCATTGAGCTTCTTACTGAAGTAAGCAATGAGTCTTTTATCCTGCATAAGAACAACACCTATCCCAAGCCCAGAGGCATCACATTTAATTTCAAAAGTTGAATCAAAATTAGGCAATCTTAATAAAGGTGTATTACATAACTTTTCTTTCAATAAGGAAAATGCATGTTCTTGTTCTTTTCCCCAAATAAACCCCTTATCTTTTTTCATGATTTCAGTTAAAGGGGCAGCAACGGTGCTAAAATCTTTTACAAATCTCTTATAGAAACTTGCCAAACCATAAAAACTATGCACCTCACTTACACTTTTAGGTGTCGGCCACTCTTTAATAGCCTTTACCTTTTCACTATCTAACTTGATTCCTTTTGTACTCACGACATATCCTAAGAAAATGATGCAATCAATGCAAAATGTACATTTTTTCATGTTAGCATATAGTTGAAATTTGCGCAATGTGTCAAACACTTGCCTCTAATACATGACATGCTCATCAATAGATTTGCTATACACAAGAATGTCATCGAAGTAGACAACCACAAACTTTCTAATAAATTCACGTAAAACATGGTTCATTAAATGCATGAAAGTACTTGACGCATTAGTTAAGCCAAATGGCATATTGTTTTAAAAGCAGTTTTTTATTCATCTTCTGGTTTCATTCTTATTTGGTGATAACCACTTTTAAGATCAATTTTAGAAAATACACAAGCGCCATGCAATTCATCTAACATATCATCAAGTTGAGGTATTAGGTGTCGATATTTTATAATTATTTTGTTGACGGCTCTAGAATCAACACACATACGCCAACTACCATCTTTTTTGGGTACTAATAAGACGGGCACTGTGCATGAACTTAAACTTTCTCGAATGTGCCCCTTTTGTAAGAACTCCTCCACTTACCTTTGAAGCTCTTTGGTCTCCTCGGGATTGTTCCTATAAGGTGGTCTATTTGATATGGCAACCCCGGGAATGAAGTAAATTTGATGCTCAATCCCTCTCAAATGTGGTAAACCTTGAGGTAGATCATTGAAAAAGACATTGCTAAATTCCTACAAAACTTCAACCACAATACTTGGCAAAGAAGGGTCAAGTTCGTTAGTTGAGAAACAAGCTTCCTTGTACATGAGGAAAATAATTGGCTTGTTAGAAAATAAAGCTTTTCTCATATCTCTCATTTTAGTATAAAAGTTCATTTTCTTTTCTTCATTCTTTTCTATGGTTGAATATACCTCTCTTTCTTTTTCCTTTTGATCTTCGTTTTTCCACTCTAATTTTCTCTCTCTCTTTTCTTTTCTCTTTTTCTTTTTCTTTTCTTTTTCTCTCGGCCTCTCTTTGTACGAATTCATCATGGGACTTTTCAAGTTGCATTTGGTTTTCAAAAACTTGTTTAGGGGTTAAAAGAAGAAGGGTAAACTTTTTGTCATCTTTTTCTACCATGTATCTATTGAGATACCCATCATGCATCACTCTCCTATCCCATTGCATGGTCTACCCAAGAAAATATGACTAGCTTGCATAGGAACTACATTACATGTCACCTCATCACTATACTTCCCAATAGTAAAAGGCACCCTCACTTGCGTATTAACTCTCACCTCCTCATTATTGTTAAGCCATTGCAATTTATAGGGTTTAGGATATTTTGTAGTTTCCAAACCCAGTTTATCAACAAACAAGGTACTAGCCACATTTACACAACTACCCCCATCAATAATCATGTTATATAATTTTTTATTCACTAGACATCTAGAATGAAAAATGTTCTCTATTTGTAACTTAACCCCCTCATCATCATTCCTTACTTGCGTATTCAAAGCACGCCTATGAACCAACAATCTACCTTCCATAAGCATTTTTCATCACTACAATCCTTCAAAGGAGGCATTTCATCCTCCATATCACTCTCATAATCCGTTTCAACACCATCACCATGCATCACCATTACCCTTTTATTTGGGCATTGAGATGCAATATGACCAAAACCCAAGCATCTAAAACACTTGATATCTCTATTCCTAAGAGTTTGGGAGTTAGAAATACCTTTGTTTTTATTATCATTAGCATTTTTTTGGCTTGGTTTTGTCATATCCCCTCCAATTCGGCCTCCAATTGGAATTTTGGGCCGAATAAGTTTTGGCTTGCCTTGTGTTCCCCTTTCGTTTTAATTGTATTTTAATCTTTATAGCCATGTGCACCATATCATCAATCTCCACATAATGTTGAACCTCTACAATGTTGGCTATGTCTTTGTTAAGGCCATTTAAGAACCTTGCCATAGTAGCTTCCCTATTCTCTTCAATATTAGCCTTTATCATGGCTATCTCTATCTCTTTGTAGTAGTCTTCCACACTCTTATTCCCTTGTATAAGGCAATTTTTGATGTAAGTCCCTATAGTAGTGAGTAGGAACAAAGCGCCTTTTCATGATAGCCTTCATTTCAGCCCAAGTGGAAATAGGTCTCTTTCCATTTCTCTTTTTACTTGTGATGAGTTGATCCCACCACACAATGACATACTCTCCAAACTCCATGGCCGCAAGCTTTATCTTTTTCTTCTACGAATGATGTGGCACTTAAAAATAAGCTCCACCTTGCGCTCCTATTCAAGATAAGCATTCGGATCATTTTTGCCTAGAAACGATAGGATTTTCAATTTGATACTCACAATGTTTTTATCAAGATCATTTCGACCCCTACAATACTTTCGACCTTTATTGACCAAAATAGCTTGGTCATCAAATTCTTCCTCCATTTCCTCATCAAAAGGTGGTGTTGGAAGTCTTCTTGCCCTTGGATTGGTTTGGGAAGCTTCCCCACTCATGGAATATAACTCATGTTGTTGTTTCTATAGTTTCTCATTCATGTTGCCAATAGCTAGTTGAATCCTCTCAAATTGTTGTTGCATTGCTTTGAGGATGAATTCTTGATCTTTTTATGTTCTTTCACTCCCTTGTTGCTCCATCTTCAAAATCTGAAATTTTAATGACAAATAAAATAGATTGAAACCTCACAAATCAATCCGTCACATGTTTACTCTCGTAGTATAGGCACTCGTGTTTCACTTAGTTTTGGCTTTTACCCTCTTTTGAGCCACACTCTCTTGCTTTTTTACCACTCAAGCAATCTTTTATAACTTTATACAAAAGGGCCAATTCAAACAACAATTAATTATCACTATGTACTCAATTTTAATTACAGATAACAAAGAATTCTTAAAGAAACAAGATAAACGAATTCAATTCTAAAAGAAAACTAGAACAATCTAAAGAATAAAGAACACACAAAATAAGTGTATGATGATTTTTATGTTAATTAGGTAACAAAGAATCAATATTATTACCTCAAGATGTAATAAGAAGCAAATAGGTAGAAATATTAAATGAAAACTAAAGATGCAAGAAAAAAATGATGAATCTAGAATTTAATGCATGAAACTTGTAATTATCTAATAGAACAACAAATTATCACCCAAAACACTCAAATTAAGTGAAACAAACAGTTTTGGATGAAAACAAACTCAATTGAGGTGAGTTGTTTCCAAACAGGCCCAAAAATTACACAAACAATCTCAACCAAACAAACAACCTTGAAATGAGTTTCTTTTTTAAATTTTAAATATATCTGAATGTTATATGAGATAAATAAAAGGTAAATAACAGCAGGTGTTTCAATTACACAATGTAGAATTGATTGAAGTGTACTTTGCACAATTAAGCAAATTAGGCTAATCTGACTTTTTTTTGGCTGAATGCAAATTTATCTCTTTTTTTTGCAAGACATAATGAAAATAAAGACAACAAAATAAGGATAGACTAATTTACTTGGTGAACCAATGCTCTAATACCAAATGATGCGGAACCTTAAGACCCTTGCTTGAATCTTAGAACTCTTCAATCGGTTTAGAACAGAATTTAGATCACAAGTAAAAAAGAATCAAATTTGTTCAATCACCCAAATGGTAGAAGTTAAATAGAACCCAAGAAAGATAAATGATAT
This sequence comes from Carica papaya, assembly GCF_000150535.2. Next base: position 840,336 of record NW_019014654.1, on the reverse strand, counting down.
CCCTTGAACCCAATCCAAACAAGTACCAAGAACAATTGAAATAGGAAATCAAAATTAAATACAAGTGATAACAATTATATTCCAAATCAACACCATGTGCATAAATAGAAAAGAAAGCCAAAACACTCTTAACTTAGTTCTGAAATATTTGATTACAACTCTTGATGTCCACAAAGAAAAGTTCATTTGGTATTTATAGCTAAAAAAATCAATGATAAGTTATAATACAATAACTACAATTGTAACTCCCACAATAATTAGGCTAGTTAAGTGATAATTACAATTGTAACTCCAACAATAAATAGGATAATTATAGACATGTAATTTTTATGTAATTCCTTGTAACTCCTTATAACTACAATTTTCTTAACCAACGCCACTAATTGTTTGTGGCACTATATAATTATGGGCTCATTCTTGTAATAACATTAAGACAAGACTTAAGCCCAAAATGAGTTACACTTGACTTTATGGGCTTAATTAACTCAAACTTTATAAAATAATCCAAAATACTTAAAACAACTCAACTAATTCAGCCCATACATAAGGCTTATTCACCCATTATCAATAAGACTCAAACAAGCCCAAATTATCCCAAATCATTTAAATCTAATTAAAGTTACGAATTTGGGCTGTTCAAAAAGCTCATATTTGAACTTTCTACAATTGGCCAGCCCATCATCCACATGTTTTTGAGTGAAAATTTGGAGCAACTCTTTAAGCTTCTTTGCCTTTGATCTTATTATTGGTCCACTGAAACTTTCTAGGTTTGGAACTCTATTTGTGTTTACGTCATTTGAAATTTGTTCCAAGTCACCTTTTGATACGCTTTGAGTATCTTGAGTGCTTTTAACCTTGTTTACATCACGTAACATACTAATAATAAACCAAGAAAAAAATCAGCATCAGAAACAGGTCAGATGATGTATTTAAGGCTCCAAAATGCCTCCCAATCCTATAAAGGTAGACATTGAGCAAGGTAGAAACTTATCACACTTTACATTTATTTCCCTTGTTTCTTTGGTATTCTATCCTTAATCTCCTAGATGTAAGTCTAGTATGTCCAATTCTTGTCGCCTGTTGGGTTCCAACTAGTTAAGCTAATAATGTTACAACTCATGTTTAATTTGCTTAACCACTCTTTCATAATTAAAAGAAAAAAATTGAGAGTTTGTCACTTAAAGGTTGCAGTTGACCTTGAAAACTATTTAGTCAACAATGATTTATAACTCAAGCTGACAGGTAATATGCTCAATTTACTATTTTTTCCTAGCATAAGTAACTTCATTTTTGACAGGTTACATGCTCAAGGTAGCTGTTTTGCTGGCCATAATTACTCTCTTTCTAACAACTTGTGGATACTACTAAAATTTGAAGCACTGTCTGCTACATAAACATTTAAGCCTCTAAGCAGCCCTAATACAAAGTCAATAGAGATGTCTACCCACGGGGCAGTGGGTACAGGTAGCGGGGTGTATAAACCATGAGGCATCACTCTAGATTTGGCTTGCCTACAAGCGATACACTGGCCATATATACACTTGACATCCTTCTTCATATTTGGCTAATAGAAGTGTTCTTTTAATATGTTTAGGGTTATTACTACCCTGAAATATCCCATGAGTCCCCCACTTTGCACTTCCCGTACCAATAGTTCTGTAACACCCCGCTCAGTACTGTACTTAATTTGTAGTTGGAAAACTCTAATTATTCGGGTCTTAAGACAACACTGAACTCACTTATTTTATTCTGCAGCTTATTATCGTAATTCGTAAATAATGTCAATTTTTATTTATTTTGATTTTATTTAATTTTAATTATTTAATTATCAATTTTCTTATAAAATAAATGAATTTCAAGAAACATAGAAAACAGGGGGAAACATTTCGCAAAAATTGGCTGCCCGCATGGGCGCTCGTGTGTATGTGCGCACGCGACAGGTGTAGGACGTGCGCACAATGTGCACGTCAGATTGCACGCGGTGCAGAGGACAGGCCTGTGTGCGCGTCTTATTTCACGTAGGCAGGACTTGTCTGCGAATGTCACATCGCACGCGGATAAGCAGGTGCCTCACATTGTGCGCGCAGGACACTTGCGTGCAACAGGGTAGCCCGGTGGCTGCAGGCTAGGCCAGCAGCGTGCGTGCCGGGCGGGTGAGGTCACTGTCGCCACGGGTAGTGTGCCATTACTGGTGGTGCCACCGTTGGTGGTGCTGCCGTTGATGGAGGAGGTTTTTCTCCTCCATTAAGTGTTTCAAGTGCTTAGGAGTGGGGCATATCATATCCAAGTGTCCCAATCAGCGTGTCATGATCATCCAAGATGATGGAGATATCATCAATGACAAGGAAAGTTTGAGCAGGAAGATATGCCGATAGCGGACATAGGACGAGAAAGTGTAGCTCAACCAGTACAGGGAGATGTGTTTATGGCTCAGCCACTAAGCATGTAGGTTAATCCCGAAGGCAATAGTCAGAGAGAGATTATTTTTCACTCCAGATATCTGGTCAATGGGAAGGTCTTTAGTATGATAATTGGAGGCAGTTGTACTAACGTTGCTAGTACCTTGTTGGTGGATCGGTAGGGTTGACTTGCAAAGAACACCATACCCCTTACAAATTGCACTGGTTGGATGACAACAAAGAGATCAATGTCACCCAACAGGTATGTGTTCCAATATCTATTGGTAATTACACAATTCATATATTGAGATGTCAGCCATGCCGGCGAACGGAATTAGTACTCTATCTGAATGGCGTAGCCATGTTTTAACACCTATATAAAAAAGGGACGCTTATGAGGACCAACTAAAATTAAAAAATTCATACTAGGGGTTTGTTAAGAGACAGGCAAAGAAGGACCACAATCTGGATTTGGAAAAAAGTTGTTTCTTCATTCAATAACAACTCGAGCACCTCGCCAGATGTGTGGTAAATCCTCTTTCCTCATTGACCTTAGATGAAAAGTGGGCTAGTACTGATGAGCTTCCAAGAAATGAAAGAAAGCAATTACAAGGTAACAATACTCTAGTTACTCTATTCCCGATCAAGTATCCAATAGGGAGGCTGAATCAACAAAACAAAGTTTTTGACTTAGGAAGAAATGACACCAAAAGGTGCCAGAAACCCGAAGGGTAACGAGCCTTATTGCTAAGGAACAACTTGGCCTAAAAATCCCAGCCCAAGAACAAAGTCCGAATCTTGTATGGGTTTGGGTACCTGTATGGTACACATGCGTCGCAATGCACATACATGATACTTGGTCTACATATCTGCTGGTGTTCTAAGGTCCCATGGTGAAACCAAAGCAAATTTATACTCCGCAGGAAAACCAAAGGCAGGCAACTTCCTTAGCACATAGACATGGAGTCCCCAACATGAGCAAGGATTCTTGCACATGCATCGGCCGTGTGGCACAGCTTGCACGGCCTACGAACACAACGCATGTCCGCATAAACCACGTGCATGAACGCCCGGGAGCACCACGCATGTTGGAGAGCGCATGGACCACACGCACGAGCACCTAGGAACGCCACACATGTAGCCCTTTAGGCCCACGTAGAACTGATTGCCCGCACATAGGCCCAAGGGGCCAAACGCACATGCCCTGTGCAGATGGGCCCATAGCTAGTTTAGTCGACCCAAAAACGCTAACCCGCGATTTTCATAGGTCTTTAATGCACAGCCCGAGCAAGCCGGTCAGCCCAACCCGATCAGGTTGCCCCAAAATCGGTCCTTCCCAACTTTTTTAATTGTTTAATATTTTTAGTATTTAAAAAAGCTTTGGGACCAACCTTTTAATTACCCATGTTTTAAAATTTAAAATCCACATGCCGAAATTAATTTTTTCATATGTTTTACATGGAAATTACTGTCTTTAAATGATTTCAAAACTCTATTTATTTAGTCCTTTAGCCTTCTTAAATTTAAATTAATTTACACTGTTCTCGAGATCTGTGATTTTAATTTTTTTTATTTTTTTATTTTATTAGTTTTGTTATTATTTTATTTATTTATTTTAAATATATTAAATTATTTTATTTTATTTCAAAAGAAAAATTTTAAAAAAAAATCAAAAAAGGGCGAAACGGGAGAAAACCTACTCGCAGAAAAAATCCCGCGAGAAAATGGTTGCTCGCACAGGTGCTGAGAACTGTGCGCGTTCACATGCGCGCACAGTGATCGTGGGGCGTGTGCACAGCGAACACATCTCTTCTGCACACTAGTGTGCACGGGACGTGCGTACAGCACGCACGTCCCCTCCGCACGCACGTACGAATGGGATGTGAGCACAACGCACATGTCCCATTCGCGCACACGGTGCAGGGTCAAGACCTACGCAAGCGTCTTGCCACGCGTAAGCGGGTTGCCCGTGTATCACTTTGCGCACGAACTTATGCCGCACACTGTGCGCGCGCTGTCCGTACAACAAGTCTGCACGAACAGGCCCTGTGCGTCTAGGGCCTGCGAGCGTGGCACCCAGTGCACCTAGACTTTGCGCGCGCGATAGCAGGCCTGTGCACTTGTAGGTTAGCCTGCAGCGTGCCAGCCGGGCTCTGCCACCTCGAGCAGTACTCCGTCGCTTCCTTGGGCGAGGTGCCACCGCCGTAAATGGAGGAAGATTTCCTCCCTCATTTTCCATGCTAAAAATCTTTTTCTCCTCTGTCTTCACTGGATTTCGCCACTTGGCACGAATCCAATGGTTTTGAAATTCTATAAATTGCCCTCCCCTTTCCATTCCTCTCCACACTTCTAAATATTTTTCAAAAGTTTAGAGAGAGAGATAGAGAAAGATAGTAAATTAGTGAGAGAAGAAGAGAAAGAAAGGAAAAATGGTGAAGAAGAAAACATCGAGGTTTCGGTAAGGAATCTAGTATTTTTTTTGACATCTTAAGGAGTATTTTTAAATAAGCAAATTTAATATGATAGTTATTTTACTAGTTTTGCCTGCCTCTGTATTGAAATGAGTCAAATAGTTTTGATTTTCAAGCATGCTGTGTGATTTACTAACACTTGATGAATTTGCATGTAATAAATTTAATATGTAGTATGTGATAATAAAAGTAAAATAAAAGAAAAAGAAATAGAAAAAAGTGGAATGAAGTCTGTATGGTCCGAACTACATATGTATTGACATATATATTACATCAAGTGTCTCGTTAGACTTTTTATCTCTGATGACTATCTGTTCCCCTTGCTCTTTGGGATATTTATTTTCCCCTCCCCTATCTGGTCTGGAAAGATATAAGAGGACCGCTCCCAGTGGATGACGGCGTGCCCTTTGACAAGAATAGTATTGTACTATCTGTAGGGGTCACATTTAGTTAAGTAATATCGTGACTATAGACCATATGTTAGGACCACTATGGTTGGTACGACCGTGGTCATAGATTGTACCATGGTTTAGCTAGCTGGAAGTGGGCATGAGCATATTGCCGTATCTGTATCTGATCTGGTCATTATACTTAGGCAGTTGGAAATCTATATCTATATCTGCCCTTAGAGATAGAAGTTTGTAACGACTTCACGAAGTATGACACGAAAAATCGTGCGCACGTCTCGTGCGTGTGTGTGTGCGTGGAGGGGACGTGCACGCTAGTGTGCGGATGGGTCGTGTGTGCTATGCGCACACCCCGCCCGCGGCCACTATGCCCGCGTGTGTGCGCGCACAGTGCCCAGCACCCGCGTAGGCAACCGTTTTTCTTGCGGGCTTTTCCAGCGAGTAGGTTTTCTCCTGTTTCGCTATTTTCTAATTTTTTTTTGAAATAAAATAAAATAATTTAAAATAATTTAAAATAAAATAAAATAAAAGAATAATAAAATTAATAAAATAATTAAAAAAAGATTAAAATTACGGATCTCGAGAACAACATAAATTAATTTAAATTTAAGACGGACAAAGGCTCGAATAAATAGATTTTTCAAATCATTTTAGCACAGTGATAGGTGGGGTGTTACACAGCTCAACCATGCTAGCCCGCGATTTCTACAGCCTTTCCTGCGCAACTCGTGTGGATTGGTTGGCCCAACCCATCCGGGTGACCAAGCCCAGCCGACCCTTCCTCATTTTAATTATTTAATTAATTTTTTTTTTTTTAAATTTTAAAAGGCTTTTGGGACTCACTTTTTTAATTACCCATGTTTTAAAATTAAAAATCCACAAATCTAAATTAATTATCACATGTGTTTTACATGGAAATCACATGGGATAAGTATTAGATTATTTTAATTATTATTTTATTATAAATTATATCCCTAAAATTATTTATTTAATTTATTTAGGATAGAATAATTATTTTATTATGTAATTATCCTAGATTTAGATAGAATTTTATGTAGGATATTATTTTATTCATTTATATTAAGAGTTTGTACTCATGTAGATTGCCTGGGAAATGCTATAAATAAGTCTTTGCCCATAAGTTGTAAACACACCAATTACAATCTATTTGAGAGAAATATTGAAAGTTTAGGCTTTTCTTGTAAAACGCCATCCATCGTTGTGCTTAATTACTTTGGAAAACCTTATTTATTTGAGCTTTTATGCCGCATTGAACTCATTTAATTTACTCCGCAAATTATTATCCTAATATGTGAATTTTATCGATTTTAATGTGATTTTATTTAATTTTATCTTAATTAATTCTATTTTTATTTAATTACATTAATTTTAGTTTTATTTTATTCAGTACAAAAAAAGGAAAAAAAATGAAATTTCAGAAAAACGGCAAAACAGGAAAAATCCTACAAAAAACTTCGCGGGGAAGGGAGCTGCCCACGTGGACGTCTGCGAACTTTGCGCGCACATGCGGGCAAAGATGGCACGGGACGTGCGCACATTGCGCACGTTCTATCCGCGTGCGCAGTGCGGGGTCCATGTGTCTTGTCATGCACAGACAGGCTATGACATCCCATATGTTATTTAAGATAAATTGGTATCAGATACAGATTCAGAATAACGAGCGCATGATAAAATTTATGCAACAAAACAAACTTATTACAAATTCCTTATAACTATATATATGAGTTCCAATTACATACATATAATTGATGTCTTAAGTGGCTATAAAATACAAAAGAAACAAAACACAAAAGCAGGCCACTTCTTTTACTATGCTATTGGACTCATCAGAGTGCGGGAACAATCATGCACTTAAATTCTGTGGATCCATGGGATCCTCATAGACTTTCAAGGGTAGATCAACTTGCGGTTTCTCATTTTCTTCTTCATCTGGGGAGAGATGGAAAGAGTGAGTTCCATGTGCTCAGTAAGAAAAACAGTATTAAATTAACATCATAACATTTTAAAGGTGAATTATTTTAACTTATAAGCTTACCATTTGACCTCCTCATTAGATCGATCTTATATTACAAAAATAATTTGTTTATTAAGAATACAGTACATTAATATGAACAAATCAAACATACGTTATGCAAGAAAATATGGAAAAATAAATAAATCATGAAATGCTCAGATTTTCGTGTCATACTTCGCGAAATCGTTACAACTTCCATATATGAAGGCAAATACAGATTTTTAACTACCCAAATAAAATGACCAAATCAGATATAGATACGACAATTTGCTCAGGTCCATTTTCGACTGGCCAAACCATGACACAATCTATGACCATGAGCGTACCAACCATAGTGATCATAACAGATATCTATAGTCACGATGTTACTTAGCCACGTGTGACCCCTACAAATATTCGTGTTACCACTCTAGTTAGAGGGTATGTCGTCGTCTACTAGGAGCGGTCCTCTTATGTATTTTTAGATCAGATAGAGGAGGGGGAAACAGATACCCTGAAGGAAAAGGATAACAGATACCCCTCAGAGATAAAAAGCCTAACGAGACACTTGATGCAATATGCATATTAATACAGATATACTTCGGAACAATCATGCTTCATTCCATATTTTTCTTTTCTTTTCTTTATTTTTACTGATTACGTATTATATTTATTACATGCAATTCATAAGGTGTCTGCAATTCACATAACATGTTTGAAACAAGAACAATTCAACTTATTTGAACTATGAACACAAAGGTATACAGAACAGGAAAAATCACAATCATCATATTTAATAATATTAGTTTATCTAAAAATACTCCTTAAGACGTCGAAAGAAATACTAGATTCTTTACCAAAATCTTGATGTATTTTCCGTCACTATTCTCCTTTTTTTCCCTCCTCTCACTAAACTACTATCTGTATCTTCTCCAAATCTTGAAAAATAGAAGAATGGAAGTTTCAGGAGGAATGAAAGGGGAAGTGTCAATTTATAGAATTTTAGAACTGTCAGATTCGTGCCAAATGGAAAAATTTGGTGAAGAAAGAGGAAAAAAGATGCTCGACATGAAAAATGAAGGAGGAGAATATCCTCCACCAGTGGTGGTGGCGCGCTGCATGAGCAACTGTAGTACACTACCGGAGGTGGCAGTGCTTCAGCCAGCATGCACAAGGGCTAGCCTGCACATACTGTGGCTAGGCACGCAAGGCCTACCTACGCAGGTCTGCTGTGCACGCGTGTATGTGGAGGGGACGTGCACACTAGGGTGCATGTCTTGTGGCTGTTGTGGGTATGGGCGCGCACGCGCACAGTGCCCAGCATCCACGTGGGCTATTCTGCTTCCCCGCGGGATTTCTTCCCATTTCGTCGTTTTTTCGATTTAAAAATTAGTTTTTTAAAATTAATTTAAATAAAGTTAAATGTAAAAATTAAATAATAAAATTAAATGAAGAAAATAATGAAAATCAACCAAACTTTTTTGAATTACGATAAATATCCTACAGAGAAATATAAATAAGTTCAATGCATCCAAAGGCCGGAATAAATAGGATTTTCTAAATCAATTAAGCACAATGATAGGCAGGGTGTTACACAGGTCGTCCGCGTATCACCTCGTGCGAGGACAGGTGCTGCGCACTGTGCGTGCATTGTGCGTGCATTTTCTGTGCAGCAGGCCTTCGCGAATAGGCCCCTGTGCGCTTGGGGCCTGCGTGCAGTAGACTTGCGTGTGCGGTAGGAGTGTCGTTCGCTTGCAGGCAAGCCTGCAGTGCGCCGGGCGGGCCACTGTTGCCTTGGGCAGTGCACTGCAATCACCTCGAGTAGCGTGTTGCCGCCGCCGGCAGAGGAGACTTTTCTCCCTCTTTTTTTGTGCCAAGCATCTTTTTCCTCTCTCTTCATCAGATTTCGTCACCTGGAGCGAATCCGATGGTTTCTAATTTTTATAAATAGGGTCTTCCCTTCCCATTCTTCCCACACTTCCATTATTCCATTTTTCAAGAATTATAAAGAGAGAAAAAGAGAGAGAGAGTGATCTAGAGAGAAAGGAGAGAAAAAAAGGAGAACAGTGTAGAAAAAATTATCAAGGTTTCGGTAATGAATATAGTATTTCTTTATACGTCTTATGGGGTATTTTTAGATAAAAGAAAAGTTATTAAATATGATAATAATGATTTTACCTATTTTGCATGCTTTTATGTTTGTAGATCTAATAAGTTGAACTGTTCTTACTTTCAATGTTGTTACCTGGAAAATAAAAGGAAAAAAAAAGATAAAAAATGTGGAATGAAGCATGAATGGTCCAAAGTATGTATCTGTATTGACATGCATAATGCATCAAGTGTCTCGTTAAACTTTTTATCTCTGAGAGGTATCTGTTCTGCTAATCTCATCCGGGGCATCTGTTTCCCCCTCTCCCATCTGGTAATGCAAAGACGTAAGAGGACCGCTCCCTGTGGATCTCAGTGTACTCTCTGACGAGTGGTGATGCAAATATCTGTTAGGCGTCACCTTTGACTAAGTACTGTCGTGACTATAGAATATCTGATAGGACCACTATGGTCGATACGGTCGCGGTCATAGATCATATCATGGTTTAGCAAGCTGAAAATGTGCATGAGTAAATTACCGTTATATGTATCTGATATGGTCATTCTACATGGGTAGTTGAAAATCTATATCTGCCTTCAAAGATGGAAGTTATAATGACTTCGCGAAGCATGATACGAAAATCTGAGCATTTCATGATTTATTTTATTTTCTCTATTATCTGGTATGATATGTATTTATTTTCTTCTATTAAGGTATTTTTTTTCTCTAATAAATAAATTATTTTCATAATGTAAGATAGGTCGACAAAGTAGCCAAATGGTAAGCATTTATGTTAGAATAATTTACTTTTAAAATCTTGTGATGTTATTTAAATATTATTTTTCTTACTGAGCATATGGAACTCACTATTTTCATGCCCCCCAGATGCAGAAAAAAATGAGGAACCACCAGCTGACCTACCTATTGAAGTTTATGAGGATCTCATGGATCCATAAAACTTGAAGGCATAATCGTTCCCGTATTCTGATGAGTCCAATAGCATAGTGAAAGAAGTGGTCCTATTTTGTATTTTGACTTTGTATTTTGTAGCTACTTCTGGCCTCAGTTATATGTATGTAATTGGAACTCATATATATTTGTAAGGGATTTGTATTAATTTATTCTCCTGCATAAAATTTTATCATGTACTCGTAATTATGTTTTTGTATCTGACACTCATTTGCTTTAATTAGCATTTGGGTTGTCACATTTCTTCTTTTAAGCATTTTTACAAAAATTAGCTTCTCAAGTTCTTCAGAAAGTAGGAGTCTTCAGAAGTCTTGTTGAGCTAAGGAGCAGGGATCAAGTTATCAATAAGTCTGTGGTGTTTTTCATTTTCTTATTTTATTTCCCTAGTCTTTGTTTTTGCATTCCTTTTAGGATCGTAAATTTAATTAGAGAGAGGGGTTTATGTAAGTGGTTATACTTTCAGTATTACATAACGTTGAGTGGGTTATAGGAATTGATTTGATCCTCCCCATACCCTCCCACGTCATCTGGTATCAGAGTTTAGGCTCCTAGAAACCCAAATTTATCTTTATTGCTTTAAGCATTTTGGTCATTAACAATTTAAATTAATTTTTGATTTATTTATATTACATTCTGTTTGAATTCATATCTATCCATTCAATTCAAGTAGTTCATGTTTATTATTCGAAAAGAAAAAAAATCCTATATATAAAAAATACAAAAATATGCCAATTGCGCCCATAAGCCAACTGACACATTATTTGCATCTTGCATCACAAAAGCAGAATAACACATGGGGGAACCTCACCCGCGAGAGGCAACATGCAAAGAGTGTGACAGAGACAACCCGTACACCTACCACGAGCCGGCATGTGTGCAGGACACGCGCGACACTGTGCATGTGCACAGGCAATGGGTCTCATGGCCAACACCCCACCCACGGGCGACCCACACCATGAAAGGAAAAGCTACGAGGCCCACCTATCCCATCTGCACAACCTGTGGCCTGTCCGGTGCAACTCGCGACACATCCAGTGCAATCCACAACCCAATCCATGCGATCCACCTAACTGCGACCTGACTAATTTTTCCTTTCCATGAGTCCACCTTGGACTCCACTTCCTCCTTTTTCACATGCTAAAATTAATTTCTCCATGTATTTTATACGAAAAATACATGGGATAATTCCACTATGTTTTAAAATTTATTTAATGTTAATTTAATATAAATTCTATTTCTTAGGTTATTTAATTGTTAATTTGAATTCTAGATTGGGATAGAATATTATTTTATTAATTTTTCAACTGTTTGTAACCATTTAGAACTATCCTAGAAAAATGCGATATAAAGGCTTTTGCCCATAGTTTATAAACTGCAACACCTCAAATCTTTGTGTTTTAGCATATGGTCAAAACTCTATTAATTTAGACATAAAGACCACTTTAAATTTCTATCGGTAATTAATTTCTCTATATTTTAAATTATTAATATTTTCTCATTTTAAAATTTTACTGTATTTTATTTTATTTGGTATTTGTTTATTTAATTTAAATTTAGTATTTGGTATTTATTTATTGAAAATATTTAAATTTAATTTGTATCTTTAACTTATATTATGATTTTCAAAAAGTTAAAATAAAAGTAGTATTTGTCTAATTAAAATTGTGATCTTATCTTTACAATTATATTTTTGAATTTCAGATAAAATAAGAGATAAAAAAGAGAGAAAAGAAAGGCAAGGGAGGAAAACAAAAAAAATGGAGAAAAGATCTCCCACATACCATGGCATGCTCCCCCATACCCCCTTTAATTTATATTTTTTAATTTTAAAAGGATAAGAAAAGAGTGAAAAGAAAGAAAGAAAGGAAAACCAAAAAGGTGGATAAAGTCTTCCCCATACCCGCCCCATACCTCCCCATGCTTCCCCCATACCGCGGGTCCTATGGTCACCACCTTTACTCTTCCTTTTTTGATGTTTGTCTTGTGGTACACGTCCAAGCCTTCTCCGTGCCTATTTAAAGGATCTCTTCTTCCCCATTTCCCACACTTTATTTCTTTTTCTATTATGACTTTCTAGAGAGAGTTTTAGAGTGAGAAAGAAGCATGAAAGAAGGAGAAAAATAGGATTTTTGCAAAGCTTGTCCAAGGAATGCTAGAAGTTATTTTCTCCCCATTTCAAGAGACTAATCGACTCAGTTACGGTAAGAAATTCTTCAGTATTTTTACCTACATTTCTAAGTACTCTTTTTAGTTAATTAATTTACTAAAATTGGATATTTATTGAAATGTATTTGTATGCTTGTTTGGTGATTTACTTTTGATAATCATTCATGATAAATGTGTTATAATGATAATTTGAGATATATATGGGATTGACCCTTTGTCTTACCATTAATAATGATGAAGAAGGTTATTTTGAGGAGCTTTGGCTTTAAAGAATATCTTTATGGTCAAATTTGGGTATAATGGGCCTTTAGCCGAATATGTTGTTGAACCCCCACAAGCTTCTAGACATGAGGTATGATACTTGATAGTGTGCCATATGAATATGATGCATGAATTCCTACAAGGATTGATGTTTGGTATTGTTGAAGATGTTGGTTTGATGTATAAATCTCTACCGTGAATGATCATTGACGTGGGAGGATATGGGCTATGGTGAATGATCATTGACGCGGGAGGGTATGGGGAGGATCGAACAACTCTTGTAACTCACTCAATGTTATGTACTATTGAAATTATAATCGCCTAGATAAATCCCTCCCTCTAATTAAATCTATAATCCTAAAAGGAATGCAAAAATAAAGACTAGAAAAAATAAACAAGGAAAGGAAAAATGTCACAAACTTACTGATAAGTTGATCCCCATTCCTTGGCTCAACAAGACTTCTGAACACTCCTGCTTCCCCAAGAACTTGAAGAAGCTAATTTAGTAAAAATGCTAAAAAGAAAAAAAGGCTAAGCTTTTAAGAATTCTCTCAAATTGATTATAATTGGTTGTTGTTACAACCTATGGGCAAATATCTATTTATAGCATTTTCCAGACAATCTAGATGAGTACAAACTCTTATAATAATTTAATAAAAAAATACTTTAGATAAAATTCTATCTATATTTAGGATAATTACATAATAAAATAATTATTCTATCCTAAAAAGTTAATTAAATAATGCTAACGGATAGACTTACAATAAAATAATAATTAAAATACCCTAATACTTATCCCATGTGAATTCTATATAAAACACAGGTTGAAATTAATTTAAGCATGTAGGATTTTAATTTAAAACATGGGTAATTTAAAAAGTGGTCCCAAAGCCTAAAATTAAAAATGGAAATTAGTTAAAAGGATTTGAGGAGGGTCGATTTTTGGGGGCAACCCGATTGGGTTGGGTCAACCAACTCGCTCAGGTTGGCCTGTAAGGATTGCGTGCTTGCGCGTTTAGGCTGGCCCCAGGCTTGTCCACGCGGGGTGCGCGCATTTGACCCCTTGGGCCTGCGCACTAGGTGGGCTTGTTCGCCGCGCAGGGCTCCTGTGGACTATGGGCTTGGGCCGCATGCATGCGTCCTTACTGGGTGTGGGCCCGATGGGCCAACACACGTGCGAGCTGGTGCGCACATGTGGGCTTCCCTATGCGCACATGTGTGCATGCACCGTGCTTGTGGGAAGCCTTGTTCGCACATGTGTACGGCTCTTCCTAAGATGCAACATGAGCCGAATTTTTGTCTAGGTTTGATCTTCTTGGGTTGTGGCCCACTTTGATCGTATGGCCTTGAAGCCATCTTGGGTTGGTCCCAAAGCGGGTTTTCCCTTTCGATTCTTCAAACCCATTAATCTTACTTGGGCCTTAAGCTTTTTGGCCTCGACAAACTTGACCCATCTTTTAGAATAATCCCAATTAGGAAAATGTTCAGGGAATAAATTACTTTCCTGCTATGGGTGTTCCTCATTGATGCAAGAGTGTATCTCTGGAACTAATTCTGGGCTATCTAAGAAGATCACATCAATCATTGTTTAACCATAAAAATAGAGAACATGATGCATAAAAATATGATGATTGGAAATTGCATACGAGTTTACCTTCACTTTACCTTAGTAATTGTGAAGATGGTTATTCTAGTGGACCTCGGTTCAAGGATGACTCAAAGGTCAAGTCCAGGTAAGATGGACCTTCAAGCCATATACATGGAATAAGCCTTTGAGCCATACATGAGCCTTTAGGCCGAATTTGTGAAAAAGGAACCTACAGGCTGGATAAGTTGTGGTATCACTACGGATTCAGAATGCATTGAACACGAAGTATGTATATGAGAGAATATAAAATTGTTGTGAGCATGAATTAAACAAGTGAAAAGAAAGAAGAAATTTTTTTGACTGTTATCTCTGAGGGATTTCTGTTTCTTCCTCCTCTAAATAAGTGTTAATGAATTGCTCCCTGTGATGATTAGCATTCCCTCTAATGAGAGAGGATACGCGTTTAGTGAATGTAGGGTCCCCATGGCCAATAGATGGCCATGGTTAGAGTCTAGTTGGGGAAATGATGAGGACCTAGGAATGGGTTGGTGATTCATAGCGGATATATGCTGCAACGGCTTCGCGCGAAAGTCAATAAAAAGGCTTAATAAAACATACATATAGTTAAAGATATTATTAAAAACTGTATAATGATTTCTACAATACTTCTTCTATTTACTGAGTATGTTGCTCGCATTAGTTGAATCTTTATAATGATTTGTATGATGTTTCTTCTATTTACTGAGTATGCTGCTCGTACTAGTTGAATCTCTATAATAATTCGTATAATGCTTCTTCTATTTAGTAAGTAGCTTCTTGTACTAGTTGAATCTCTATAAGGATTCATACGATACTTCTTCTATTTATTGGGTATATTGCTTGTACTAATTGAATCTCAATAATGATTCATACGATAATTCTTTCTAATTATTGAGTATGTTGCTTATACCAGTTGAATATTTATGATAATTTATATGGTGATTCTTCTATTTATTGGGCATACTACTCGTACTAGTTGAATCTCTATAATGATTTGCATGATGATTCTTCTATTTACGAAGTATACTACTCATAATAGTTGAATCTCTGTGATGATTTGTACAACGGTTCTTTTGTTTACTGAGTACGCTGCTTGTAATAGTTGAACCTCTATGATGATTTATAAGATGGTTCTTCTATTTACTGAGTAAGTTGTTTGTTTGATTTCTATTGGATATTTGATACGTTCGAGCATGCCAAATGTGATATAGCATGCCTGCCTAAATGTTGAATAATGGTACTCAGAGCTTGTTTATATAACTATTTCATCATATTTTTTTAATAAAGATAAAAGAGTTTTATAAATGATTAAATGACTTCATCCCATAACGATTCTCTGAGGTAAGAGGTACATAAAGTATTATTCAAGTTGTTTACTTTTTAAACCTTAGCTGTGTGGTGTAAATATTGTTTCCCTTACTAAGTTTACTAGAACTCACCTCTAATCCGTGCCCCCCCAGAATTGAGGAAGTTGAGGATCGACCCTGCCGAGTTATCTCAAAGTTTGATTAGAACCAATCACAGACCCTTGATAATTCTTTAGGACATAATTCGAGTGCATTAGTTATTTCATACTCTAATATAAAAATTTTGTAAGGACCTAATTTTGTATTCAATTATTTAAGATTGCCAAATTATGACCTTTGATGTAAATTCTTAAAACTTAGTTTGTTCTGTAAGGATTTTCTAATTTATGCTTCAATGTTAAAAATCATTTTTACACTAATAACTACTCAGGTAGTTGGCTCCCTTCTATCCATTAGGTATTTAGGACATCACATAAACACACTTGAGTTGAGAATAAAATTATAGCTTAAGCTTTTTTTTCAATTAGCAATTTGCTAATTTTTTACCTTCTTCAAGTTCTTCAAGAAGCAGGAGTCTTCAGAAGTTTTGTTGAGCCAAGGAGCGAGGATCAACTTATCAGTAAATTTGTGGCATTTGTCTTCCTTGTTTTTAATTCTCTAGTTCTTGTTTATGTATACCTATTAGGTATTGTATATTCAAGTGGAGGGAGAGATTTTCTAGGCGGTTAAGTGTCAATATTGCATACCTTGTGTGGGTTATAGGAGTTTATTTGATATTCTCTATACCCTCTCGCATCAATAAGGATGAATGTAACTTTCGCATTTTGGTCTTAAAATAAATTGCATTAATGACTACTTTGTATCAGATATTGCTTCCCATCAGGTAGTAGGATGTCATAAATTGTATCAAAGCAAGATTCCAAGGACATCCCATACACTGAGGCCTAGGACTAAGAGTTAGTTAACTTGGAGAATCCCTTACGCGGGAGGGTATGGGGAGGATCAAATCAACTCGTAAAACCTACTTAACGTATGCAATACCAAAACTATAACTGCCTAGAATAAACTCCTCCCTCTAATTGAATCGACAATCCTAAAAAGGAATGCAAAAATAAATACTAGGGAAATAAAATAAGGAAAGAAAAAAGTCACAGAATTATCCACGCTCTTTGGCTCAACAAGACTTCTAAAGACTCCTGCTTTTCGAAGAACTTGAAGAAACTAATTTTAACAAAAATGCTAAAAAGAAGAAAAGCCTAAGCTTTTAATAATTCTCTCAAATTGATTGTGATTGGGTGTTTACATCCTAGGAGTAAAGGCCTACTTATAGCATTTTTCGGCAATGTAGATAAGTACAAACTCTTGAGATAATTTAATAAAATAATATCATAGATAAAATTCTATCTAAATCTAGGATAAATACATAATAAAATAATTATTCTATCCCAAACAAATTAATTAAATAATCCTAAAAGACAGACTTATAATAAAATAATAATTAAAATATTCTAATATTTATCCCATGTGAATTATATGTAAAACACATGTGGAAATCACATTAAAATAATAGGATAAATAATAAGATTAAAAATATAATAAAATAATAGCTTAGGATAACCTTAGGATTAAAATATTATATAATTAATCTTTAATTTAAATAATAATCATTAAATAATGAGTGATAATTACCATGTGAATTTTGTGAATTTACGCTAAAAAATCACATGGCCATGTGGAGAAAAAGAAGTCCAAAAGCTTACCAGTTCTTCCCCTCTCCCACACACATCTCGCACCTCACCCGTGCGGGGCTAGGGGATAAGCCCACACGTGGACGTACGGCTTAGGGCAAGGCTTGTGTGCATGGGGCCTTTGGGCCTCATGACTTCGTGGCCCACCCGAGTCTCTCTTTTGGCTGAGGCCATGGCTGCTGTTGGACGGTGATGCAGGAGGGTATGGGAAGGATTGAATCAACTCTTGAAACCCACTCAACATATGCAATACCAAAACTATAACCACTTGGAGTAAACCCCTCCCTCTAATTAAATCTACAATCCTAAAAGGAACACAAAAACAAAGACTAGGGAAATAAAACAAGGAAAAAAATGCCACAGACTTACTGATAAGTTGATCCCTGCTCCTTGGCTCAATAAGACTTCTGAAGACTCTTACTTCCCAAAGAACTTGAAGAAGCTAATTTTAGTAAAAATACTAAAAGAGGAAAAACCGAAGTTCTTAAGAATACTCTAAAATTGATTATCAAATGTTGTGTTTACATCCTAAGGGCAAAGATCTATTTATATCCTTTCTTCTGCAAGCACAAGTGAAATGTGCAATGCAGAATGAATGATGCAAACAGATTGAAAAAATAAAAGTTTTCACTCGCACTTACGAGATGACTTACTCTTCCTCTTGATGGTTTTTTGACAATTTGATAGGCGGTACCACTCTACTTCTGTCATGAAAGATGCAAACAACATGCCAATTGCCTTATGGGGTGTAATTGTGATATTTTTATATTTTGATATATATAATTTTTTTTAATAATAACATGAACTACTTGAATTGAATGGATAG
This sequence comes from Carica papaya, assembly GCF_000150535.2. The sequence continues at coordinate 822,052 of NW_019014654.1, read as the reverse complement.
ATATGAAATCAAGTAGGATGTAATATGAATAAATCAAAAATTAATTAGAATTGTTAATGAACAAAATGCTAAAGCAAATAAAGATAGATTTCAATTTCTTGGAGCCTAAGCTCTGATACTATATGACGCGGGAGGGTATGGGAAGGATCGAATCAACTTCTAAAACTCATTCAACGTATGCAATACCAAAACTATAACCACCTAGAGTAAATCCATCCCTCTAATTGAATCTACAATCCAAAAAGAAATGCAAAAACAAAAATTAGGGAAATAAAATAAAGAAAGAAAAAAACCATAGACTTATTGATAAGTTGATTCCTGCTCCTTGGCTCAATAAGACTTCTGAAGACTCTTGCTTCCCAAAGAACTTGAAGAAACTAATTTTAGCAAAAATACTAAAAGAAGAAAAGCCAAATCTTACAAGAATACTCTTAAATTGATTATCAAAGGTTTTGTTTACATCCTAGGAGCAAATGTCTATTTATAAATTTTTTCAGGCAATCTAGATGAGTACAAAATCTTGAGATAATTTAATAAAATAATACCCTAAATAAAATTTTATCTTAATTTAGGATAAATGTATAATAAAGTAATTATTCTATCCCAAATAAATTAATTAAATAATCCTAAAGGATAGAATTACAATAAAATAATAAATAAAATATTCTAATATTTATCCCATGTGAATTCATGTAAAACACATGTGGAAATCACATTAAAATAATAAGATAAATAATAAGATTAAAAATATAATAGAATAATAACTTAGGATAATGCTAAGATTAAAATGTTATATAATTAATCCTTAATTAACATAATAATAATTAGATAATGAGGTGATAATTACCATGTGAATTTTGTAAATTTTGGGCTGAAAACTCACATGGGCCATGTGGAGAAAAAAAAAGTCCAAAAACTTACCACACACAGACACCTCACCCGTGCAGGCTAGGGAACTTGCACATGCACATGTGGCTTGGGTCGAGCCCGCACGTGCACCACCCTTAGGCATCACGGGTCAACAACCTGCCTGAGTTTCTCCTCGGCTAGCCTGCGACTCCTGCTGGGCTGAGTGTTCAGCCCAATTCCTTCTCCCTCAGGTGCGGGTCCACTGGATCGAGCCTCAGGATTAGGCTCAGTCTTTGGTTCTTCCTGATGGGTCTCATTCAGCCCACCTATAGGGGTGTGCATCATGGGCCGCACGTTCTTTTCGGGCGCGCAACCTCCTAGGTAGCAGGTTGGGCCCAGCTAGCCGGGTGACAGGCCAAGTGACTTGGGTTGCCCGTCCACGGGCACCTCCCCTCTGTGCATCATCTCAGTCACACCACCCTTATCTTCTAGAATCAATCTGAAAGCCCACAACTCATCATCGTTGATGCTTCTTTTGGTCGATTGTCTCGGCGGTCCATAAGGGTTCCTGATCTTGATGGCATCGATGATCTATCTTACTTAATCTAAGCTTGCACAAACTGAATCCTTTGGCTTCATGGGATTAGGCCTTGTCGTTAAATCTCAACTCTGTTTTCTTGGTCCAAGCTTCTCCCGGGCCTTGTTTTCGAATTGACACGAAATTTGATGGTTGCCTCCTGGGTAACTAGAACGCCCTTCTAGGGTCACATCAATTAACTTGTTGGGCTAAGTGTTTGGATTTATTTTTTTCCCTCAAGTGCGAGTCTGCTAGATCGAGCCCTGGGATGAGGGCCGGCCTTCGAATTTTCTCAATGGGCCTTGGTCAACCCACCTGCAGAGGTGTGCGGCATGGGTCGCACATTCTTCTCGAGCATGCAGCTTGCTAGGCCGCAGGTTGGGCCTAGCAGGCTAGGTGATAGATCGGGTGACTCAAGTCGCCAACCCACGGGTGCCTCAGGTCGCCCACCCACGGGTGCCTCCCCTCCATGCGCTATCTCTGGTAAGCCATCTTTATTTTTTAGGATCAATATGAAAGCCTACAGCCATCGTCGTTGATGCTTCCTTGGGCTAGTTGTCTTAGCGACACCTAAGACTTCCCAGTTTTGATGGCATCAATGATCCATCTTACCCGATTAAGCTTGCACAAACTAAATCCTTAGGCTTCATGGGATTGGGCCTTATCATTGAATCTCGACTCCATTTTCTCATACTAGGCTTTTCTCGGGCCTTGTTTTTGAATTGGCACGAAATCTGATGGTTGCTTCCCAGGTAACTGGAAAGCCCTCCTAGGGTCATGTCAATCCCCTTTAGAATGATGGTAGCCTAGGAACCCTAAACAAAACCATTGTACTAATTTCTTATCTCTTTTTTGTAGGCAATCATGACTCAAGGGAGATCATCTGTTGAAATACCCAAGGCCTATTATGCCCTAACCAGGGCAGAATTCACTGAGTTATTTCAGGCCATTCAAGTTCTAACTGCTACTGTGGACCATAATTGTGCTCATAATAATGATCGCCCTCCTTTTGATAGTAGACTAGACCTCATGGTAGCTGAGGCCTAGATTATATAGATGGAGAAGCTTTTTTCTATCCTCAAACTCACAAAAGAACAGAAGGTTTTCCTAGCAGACTTTATGTTTACTAGGAAAGTTGAACACTGGTGGCGTCTTAAGAAAGAGACTTTGCCCATCCCTACCACTTGGGACCATTTTCTCGATGCATTTTTTAAGAGTTTATTCCCAATCTATATTTGGGAGAAAGAGGAAAAAGAATTTCAGGATCCTTGTCAGGGAAGCATGTTAGTAAGTCATTATGCTTTCAAATTTATCTAGTATTCCTGTTTCACCCTAAAATCGATAGCCACTGAGAGAAGGAAGGCTTAGAAATTTCTAAAGGGCCTGAGGGCCGATATCTTCTATTGGGTAGTTAAGATGAAACCTACTACCTATCGGGAAGCATTAAAAAATGCTCAATTGGTTGAAGAACTTCTCATTGCCTGTTACTAATATATTCATCATGTTAGGGCACACAACCAGCATAAGAGAAGCATATTGACTTGGGTCAAGCTGATAAACGACCAAGAGCAAGCTCGTCAATGATAGTTTTTTTGCCTCCACCTCCATCCCCAGGTAATACTTTATATCCAACTCAGGTGTGTCGACACTATGGTAGAAACCATGGCAACTACCCTTGTTACAAGTTAAATAACACTTATTACAAATCTAGGAGTACTTAGCACTTCTTGAAGGACCTCAGAAAGTTAAGGATGTTGCCCGACCAATAGCTAGAGGAAGGGTTTTTCACCTTGGCGAGCCAAATGCTGTCTCGATGCCTACCATCATTCAGGGTATTGTTTCTATACATGATTCTATAACTCGTGCTTTGATTAATACTGGTGTTACTCATTCTTTTATTTCATGTAAATTTTCTAGGAATCTATTAGCTAAACCTGACCCCCTAGAATAAGCTTTAATTGCAGAAACTCCTTCCAAATCCATATTAAAAGCCCATTGACATGGGAGGGTATGGGGAGGATTGAATAAACTCTTACAACCCACTTAACATATGTAATATCAAAATTTAATCGCCTAGAAAACTCCTTCCTCTAATTGATTCTATAATCCTAAAAGGAATGCAAAAACAAAGACTAGGCAAAATAAGAAAGGAAAGGAAAGACTTATTTATAGACTTTCTTGCAATAATTTTAGATGATTATAATCTCTTGAAGAAATTAATAAAATAACATCCTAGATAAAATTCTATCTAATTCTAGGATAATTACATAATAAAATATTTATTCTATCACATCTAGTTATAAGATAATTAATTAAATAATCATAGGATAGAATTTACATTAAAATAATAATTAAAATAGGGTAGACTTTATCCCAAATGATTTTCATGTAAAACACATGGAAAAATTAATTAAAACATGTGGGAATTAATTTTAAAATATGGAGAATTAAAAGTGGGATCCAGAAGCCTTAAAAAGTAAAATTAAAATAATAAAATCAAAAAGGTGGGAATGGGGTCGGCGGGGTCACAGGTTGAGTAATCCGTGCGGGTTGGGTGAGCTAGTTCTTATGAGCCGCACAAAACGAGCCTGTGGGTTGGGCAAGCTTGTTCTCGTGGGTTGGGCAAGCCGGTTCTTGTGGGCTGTAGGCTATGCTTTGGGCCTGGGGGCAGATTACTGGCCTGTCAGTATGTGTCGGGTCATGGGCCACGCAGGTGAAGCAGATGGGTTGTCCATGCGGCTGGGATCGTGTGTGGGCTGGGCCACGTGCTAGATGCAGGCTGTTGCTGGCCTATTAGGTCGTGCGGGCGAATCAATTGGATGTGGCGAGAGTGAAGCCTTATGGGCCTATTAGACCGTGTAGGTGAGGCCGCTGCCTGGCCTGAACCTTCGTACGCACGAGCATTGCTGCGCACATGCGCGTGTTGCGCACATGGGTATCTCACACATGTGCATGGGCTGCGTGGACGGGTGGCCTACCTTAGCTAACTATCTTCCGAACCGTGAGGCCATCTCGGTTGGGCCTAAAACTTGGAGTTGTTTTTTATTCTTCAAGCCCATTAATCTTACTTAGGCCTTAAGCTTCCTTGGGACAAACTTTGCCCATTCCTGGGAATAATCCCATTTAGGAAAGTGTTCATGGATGAAATTGCTTTCCTATTGTGGACATTCCTCATTGATGCAAGATTGCACCTTTGGAACTAATTTTGGGATGTCTAGGATCACATCACCCATGTTGTGTATAAGTCATGCAAGGTAGGTATTTTGTGGATAAAGTTAGATGTAGATCTTATTCTTTTAGACCTTTAAGGATTTAACGTGATATTAGATATGGATTGCTTGGAAGCGATCATGCCGTCATAGATTAATACGATAAAACAATGACTCTTTGTGTAACACCACAAACCTCTGTGTTCAAATGTTGTGTTTTTAAACTTCATGTTTTAGTGCGTCATGACCTTGGATGTTTATTTTAAACTTTAGTCAATATTTGAAATTTATTTTTCTTAGCCTTATTTTAATTTTCAAAATTATTTATTTTATTGTTTATTTTTATTTTTAATTATGTTGTACTAAAATTATTTGGAAATTTTAGTGCATCACATCACCTATGTTGAAGGAAAAACCTCACGAACCCGCAAGAACAGATCGCGAGGTAGCGTGCCCGTGCCCACATGCTAGTTGCACTCTCAGGGTTGTTGCAGAAGTGACAACACAAGTGCACCAGCCGGCGCGCAAGCGTGGGCGCATGCGCAGGCTGTCACACTAGGTTGCTTGTGCATTGTGTAGGTTGCCTTGTCAACTTGTAGCGCACGTTGCTCAGTGCCCAGTCACTTGTTGTGACCAATTGACAGATGGGCAGTCCTCTCCATCCATCTTGTCTGCCCAACCAGGCGTGCATGCCCACAGCATGGTGCGCATACTTGCCGTAT
>NW_019014654.1:736085-756910 GCF_000150535.2 Carica papaya | reverse complement strand
GCATGATTTAGACCATCCTTTCGCAATGAATATCGATTGATGCAGCGTAATGTTGTACTTATCTATCAAACTGCCAAGGTCTCCCAAGTATCAAGTGATTGGCATGCATAGGTAGAATATCACAACATACCTCATCGTGATATTTTTCGACAGAGAATGGTACTATGACTTGTTCGGTACTTGGACTTTGTCACACTCATTCAACCATTGTAACCAGTAAGGATTTGGATGTTTGATGTATGTCAGCCTTGCTCTTTCCATGAATAGAGTGTTTGCCACATTAGTACAATTACCACCATCAATGATCATTCCACATACCTTATCATTGACAAGACATCATGTGTGGAAAGTATTCTTCCTTTGCTCGTTTTCTTCACTCCTAACTTACACGTTGAGAGCTCTTCAGACAACAAGAAGATTACTCCCAAGTGGAGTATCTTCGATGGATTGAGACATTGTGTAGTACCTGTAAGAAAGATTAGTGAAAAGAATACATTCTCTCCCTCACCTTCGCTCGTGTTACCTAGCAATCCCTCAATTGACAGCTTCATCTGTCGAGTTGAGCGTTCAGAATCGGAATCACTTGAATCGAGTCTGCACATTAGTCCTTATGACACAACAAGGAACTCTAAAGAATTCTAATTTCTACTGAAACTCAGAATTAAGCACACAGAAAAAGTAATGGTGTGCTTCTTATATGTTAAGCAACTAGAATCAATTAGTCACTTAATAATAATATTTTTTTTCTAATGGAACAAAAGTAAAATGAACAATAAAAATGTAGATCACAAAGAATGACAATTCGGATTGATGTATAGGGATCCGATCAATCTTGATGGATATAATCGATAGATGTATCTTCCTATACTACCTCCAATTTATCGGCTACTTTTTATGACCGATCAACTTTCTTTATACAATGTTGATGCAGATTATAGAAATACAATTCAAAAATTAAATGTGGATAGTGTGCAAAATGAAAACAAAAGTTTTCGCTCACACAAGTTAGGCAATGTACTTTGTCTTCGATTTTTTAAAGGATTTTCGGTCACCAATTAGGTAGTTATTCTGCTTTTGTGATGCAAGATACAAACAATGTGTCAATTACTTTATGGGGTACAATTGGGATATTTTTGTATTTTGAACATGAATTATTTGAATTGAATTGATACATACGAATTCAAGTAGGATGCAATACGAATAAATCAAAAATTAATTTGAATTATTAATGGACAAAATACTAAAGCAAATAAAAATAGATTTGGGATTCTATGAGCTAAAGTTCTGATACCAGATGATGCGGGAGGGTATGGGGAGGATCGAATCTACTCTTGAAACACACTCAACGTATGCAATACCAAAACAATAACTACCTAGAATTAAACCACTCTCTTTAATTAAATCTACAATCCTAAAAAAAAATTAAAAACAAAAATTAGATAAAATAAGTAAGAAAAAAAAAATGTCATAGACTTACCGATAAGTTGATCCTCGCTCCTTGGCTCAACAAGATTTTTAAAGACTTCTGTTTCCCCAAATACTTAAAGAAGCTAATTTTAGTAAAAATGTTGAAAGAAGAAAAGCCGAAACTCTCAATAATTCTCTCAAATTTATTCTCAAAGGTTGTTTTTATATTCTAGGAGCAAAGGCCTATTATAGCATTTTCATGGCAAACTAGATGAATACAAAATTTTTTAGAAAATTAATAAAATAATAACCTAAATAAAATTCTATCTTAATATAGAATAAACACATAATAAAATAATTATTTTATTTTAAATAAATTAATTAAATAATTCTAAAGGATAGAGTTATAATTAAAATAATAATTAATTTAAATTCATATTTATCTCATGTGAAATCTATTTAAAACACATGTGAAAATTAATTTTAACACGGGTATTTAGAAAAGTGGATCGCAAACATTTTAAAAGATTTTAAAATAATAAAATAAATAAACATTAAGTAATTTAAATATTTTAAAACAGGAGAAAGAGGGGCCGACCGATTTGGGCTACTCGAATGGGCTGGGCTGGCTGGTCTGCGTAGGTTGCGCGCGAGAAAGCCAATGGGATTCGCGGGCTGGTAGGCTTCGGCTATTTTACTAAGCCATCCGCGAGCCCATCCGCGCAGGATGTGCGCATTCGGCTCTTGGGCCTACGTGCACGTGGTTGGTTCCACGCGGGCTTGGGTCGCATGCGTGGACGCTCCCAGGCGCTCGAATGCGCAGTCCTTACAGGCCCTCATGCATGTTCGTGGGTTGTTCACATTGGGCCACATATCCGGTGCACGTGTGGGCCTCTCCCTCAGGCGTGGGCTTTCTTACAATTCTTCAAACTCATTAATCGTACTTAGGCCTTAAGCTTTCTGGCTTAGACAAACTTGGGCCATCTTTTAAAATAATCTCAATTAGAAAAGTCATCAGGAATGAAATTACTTCCCTATTCTGGATGTTCCCGTTTAAGATATTGGAACTTACTTTCCTGTTCGAGTCGAGACCTGCTGGATTCCTCTTTTGTGTTAATTGATATCCTTGATATCAAATTTGAGCTATCCAATATCACATCATGAAGGGTGGCATTGAGTGAGTTTCTCTTTCTCTGTGCATTGTTCATAGATGTTAAAGTTTGATTAGAATTAATGTTAAATTTTTTAACTAATGCATTATTTATAGATGCAACAGTCATCAACTTATTTTCTAAATAAGCACTTATGGTATTCTTAGCTTTTAGTAAAAAGTATACTTCATATTTTGAATTCAATTTAATAATATTGTGAACATACATAAATCTTATAAATTAATATATTTTTTAGTTATATTTGATAATCACTTTAATGGCTTAAATAATTATTTTATTATTTAATTTAATAATATAAATATAATATTTAAATTTTGTGTACTTAGCACTAGGTATGGAAAGAAAGTTTATCGATAGATAAGTCGTTGGTATAGATCTAATCTATGTAAACAAAAAAACTATTTTGTATAGGTGAATGCTTTCACCAACAGATATTTTTAGTTTGTATAAATCTAAATACTTATTTTGATAGCTAATATAGTCGCTTTTATAAATCTCGTGAAGCTGACGGATGAAGTTTATGTTTATATAGCCTGGAAGTTAAAGCAATGGAGATTATGTTTGTTGCTATTATTACAGGTTATTTTTCTTATAGTGATTGGTTAATATAAATGTAGTTAAGATATCTAAAATTAACAAATGTCAACAAGCATTGCAGCATAAAAAAATGTTTAGAATGTTAAGGGATAAATATGTAGATTATTTTAATTTATTTAGTGATCCTAACTAATTGTAATTTACATAATCACCACATATATATGTTAATAGTGAATTAAAGTAATTAAGAAATCCTTTTAATTTTCCAAATTGCTTTTAGCATTTACCTAGTAGATAGACACAAGAGATGGGTTCTTATATCTTTTCTGACGGCATGATTATTTATAACATTATATGTCAGAATATATACAATGGTACTTCCTCTAGAAAATACTCCTCTGTTTCTCTTATGCTGCGGGAAGAAAAAAATTATGGATTGTATATTATTCTAATATCAAATATATAAAACCATCTATATAGACGAGAGTAGTTAGTAATAGAAAAAAAATATATGGGTGGTAATTTTATGACATGCTTGCAAAACATAATATCTAGACAGAAATTAACTGAAGAGGATCATTTGTAACAGAAATGGAACTAATTTAATAGAATAGTCAGATGAGAGATCTAATATTAAAAAGTCTAAAATTAAGTTAAAATAAAATTTTCTAATTAATTTTAAAGATAAGAGAGGGATGCCCTAGTACTGCGTGTTATAGGGCTTATTGGACCCACAGGGGTTTTATTTTAGTTGTTAGTTTCTGAGCAGACGCAAGCAGTGAAACTTGTTATCCTGTTCGGTGTTTCCACACTTTTGAGAATCTTGAAAAGCCAAAGGTAGACTATTAATTCCTTTTATTTTAGTTGCCTCGAATTACTACTATACGTTTTGTCTATATATATATATATATATATATTTGATTTCTTTGTATTGTTTATGTTTCGGAATATATAGCGAGTATATTGAATTTGGATGTGTGTGAACAAAGCAAGACAAAAATTGTGACACAAGCTGCCAATTATTAAAATGGTAACTATGTCGTCTCATCATTCCAACAGTGCCTTATATAGATGTTCGTCCCGCAAGCCTGTTTATACCGTATCTCTGCCATCTTATTGCCTTCTTCTTCTCTCTCTCTATCCTTCTCGTTGTTCTCTCCGGTGCTGAATGGCCCCAATGATTCTCCCTCCTGGATTTAGATTCCATCCCACTGATGAAGAGCTTGTTGCTTATTATCTGGATCGCAAGATTAGTGGCCGTAAGATTGAGCTAGAAATCATCCCAAAAATTGATCTCTACAAATGTGAACCATGGGACTTGCCTGGTATATATGATTTTATTTATTTTTGTGTTTTTATATGGAAGAATTTATGGTAGAAGTAATGTCAATGATAATATTATTATCTACATGTGTGTGAAAATGGTGTGAACAGACAAGTCATTTTTACCAAGCAAAGACATGGAGTGGTACTTTTATAGCCCTAGGGATAAGAAGTACCCTAACGGGTCAAGAACTAACCGAGCAACTCGAGCTGGTTACTGGAAAGCCACAGGAAAAGATAGGCCGGTTCACTCTCAGAAGCGGGTCGTGGGGATGAAGAAGACGTTGGTGTATTATAGAGGTCGAGCTCCCAATGGCATTAGGTCTAACTGGGTGATGCATGAGTATCGCTTGATCCATTCACCCTCCCGTTCAGAAGCCTTTTCAAATCTCAAGGTATACCTTCTACCATTTCTTAATCTTCTTCTCGCATGCCCACTAATATCAATAATTCTTCTCAAAAAATTAGTGTTTGACCGACAAATATATATATATATATGTATATATATATATATGTATATATATATATATGCATTTTTATAATTCAGGGTTGTTCAATAGAATTAGGATTTCAGATGGTGTTTCTTTTGCCATTTCTGTATGAGGGGAGCAATTTTTTATTAGTGTTTTACCCAGAAAAGAGAGCGCAATGAAACCTGCAGAAGACATGTTAAGCTGAGAAATGTTTTTTTATTTGGAGATTTATCCTTTAAAATATGCACGTACGCTGTATTATATATATATATATATATATATATATATATTTGATTTATAGTTCCAAATGAAGTTCGTCTACAAGAGTACACGTATAAGTACAAAAACAGTATGTAATGAAGAAGCATGTAAAGCTATAACATATAATTCACATATGTATCATAATGAATGATTTCCTTTTTCTTTTGGAAAAGCATATATCAAGGTCAAGTTGATGAAGACTCTGTTTCTAGTCCTTATATGGTTGTGTACCTTAACTGACACTGTTTGCTTTAGTTTCTTTCTTTTTTCTTTGCGCATGCTTTCAAAGATTTGTTTTTACTTTTATTTTTGGACAATAAAGATATAATGAATATAAGTTTTTCATGTAGGATTCATATGCACTTTGTCGAATTTTCAAGAAAAAAAAACAAAATTGTAAAATGAGAAAAGAAGAAAACACAGAGGATTGGCGATGGGATGAATGTCATTTAGCAGGAGATGATAACAATAAGCTCCCATCTGATACATCTTCCTCAGATGTCACACAAGGGACACCTACGAATGCCCGTGATTTACATCATACTTTTGCTTCATCCGAAGAAGCAAGCAGTTCTGCCTATGTTTACTCATATCGCCTTGATTTCTCTTCAAATCTAACCAAGGTACCATATTCGCAAAAACTTTTTAATTAATTGATTGAATTAATTATTTATACCTTAATATGTTCTCTCAAATACGAAACCACTTTACTGTCTTAGATCAATTAATTTTTGTAGTAGTATTAAGCTAATATATTTAAATGGGTAAATAGCCATAATTTAAACATTAGATCTCTACTTTTGATATCGTATGTTAGACAATTACTAAAAGAAAAAGAAGATACCGAAAAACAATGAGATGATAACATATTTTTAAGTACGTAGTTTATTCTTTCCTCAAAAAAGTTACGTAGCTTCTTCTACTACATGATTATTTGATCATTTTAGGGTGATGTTCTAGCTACTTTGCCAACTCTTCAAATTCTTCTTTTTTAGGTACCTTTAGTACCCCTTACTTGGCAGGACGCACATGAAAGTTTGATACTATGGATCAATGTGTTGGAATCATTTGATCTAGCTTTTCATCTTAAAAGAAATAAAAGTTCCTAGTGATGAACTCAAATCCTCTTTCCATAAAGCACATCTCTTGACTTCATAACTTCTTTTGACTCGCTCATAAAATCTCTATCCCCACTATATCACCATGTGGGACATTTTCATTCTCTTCTGTAAAATTAAACTTTTAATTCTTTACCCATATACATACATATATATGATTACAATTTGATGCAATGAACACTGATTTGATTACATATGTTTTTCATTGCATGGATGAGTGCAGGAGGTGCAAATGGGTGAATACCCTGGAATGGATTATCCGCCATTAGGAATTGATGACTTCCCTCAAATAAATATTGTGGACCCAACGCCAACAAAGCCTGCAACAACAGACCTTGATAACTTCATGATTGACAAATACATGAACGGAACATTAGACGAGATTTTCTCTTTGTCTTCCACAGACCAATTGCACATGAACTCAAACTCTCTCCATTCAACACTGAGTCACCACCACCATATAAAATACTGCAATACTCAAAAAATCTAGATATACATTTCTCATTTACTCTCTTACGATATATGATTGTTGTAATATCACTACGACCCATTTCTGAAAACACATAAAACATTAGTTTTAGCTAACTAACAAAACCAAATGTGTGGATTATATTTTTCTAACCAAAGAATCATGTGCACTGCAAAAAATCTTGTCATTGTTAGGATCTTCGTTCACCTACCATTTGTTAAAAATTTCTTTTGTACATTTTTGAATTAGAACCTTCTTGATCATACATTTGGTTGCAAATTAAAGCAATGTGCTTATGATGGACACTAGATTCCAAGAAAAATTGGGATAACACTGCCATGGGATTTTATTCCTCTATCCATATATGTGCGGGTACATATATATAATGAAGTCTATATGGCTATTTAAAGCCTTGATGTGCCGCAAGTTACAAACGCCAACATAATTTGGATTCACGCCTAAACCAAGTTTTTATGGATATGCATTCCAACTGTATCTGTTGATTTGATTAACCGCCAGAGTAATGGATAGATCTTTTAATTTTTTAATAATTGAAATAATTTTTTCACAATTAAATGAAAAGAACACAAAACTATGTTAAAAATATTTCATACATAGAATTATTTATGTATTATGATCCTATTAAATATTACATGAAGAAATCCAAGTTTCTATTTTGGTCATAAAACAAACACAAAAGAATGTAGAGAATGTTAAAAATAATTTATAATATGAGAAATATGTACGAATTAATCATTTAAGGTATGCTAGTTACAACCATAACTAGAAAGTAATATATAAGATTGAAGAACACTTCATGCTCAATCTTTCTGCTCTTCTCGCCTACATTGTGTTCTCTTTATTTTGTTTTAGTCTTCATGGTGCCCTCCTTTATTTTGCATTTCATATCTTTGCAGTATGCTCTTTAACTTTTTCTGTCTCTTCTTTATTTACGCTTTTTTTTTAGTTTTTCTCGCCCATGTGATAGTTCCTTTGTTTTTTGTTTTTTTTTTTTTTTTAATATCCCAACATGTTTCTTTATTTAGCTTTTCTTGCCCTCTTAAGATGCCTCTTCTGTCTTCCTTTTCTCATCCTTATGACATGGTCCTTCATTTACATTTTCTCGCCTCCTCAACATATCTCTTGATTTTCTTTTTCTCAACCTTGTAAAATGGTCAACATTTTTTCTTTATCCTTTTCATCTCCTATATGTTATTTTGCTCTTCTGACCTAAGTTAATCCTCTTTCAATTTTCCTTTCTCACCATAATATAAGTCTACTTTTTTTTTAATTTTATTTTTCGCACTCTGAAGACATGCTCTTTTAATTTCTTTTCTCGTGTTTATTGTATGCTCAATCCTTTTGTTTTTCTGGCTCTTTAGGTGTATGCTCAATCCTTTTGTTTTTCTGGCTCTTTAGGTGGTGCTTCTTTATTCATCTTTCGTTGTGTCATGATCTTTTCTTTTGCTTCTTTCATTCTCATCTTTCTCTCTCTAAATTTTGAAAAATGGAAGAATGGAAATGTGGGGAGGAATAGAAAGGAAATGATCAATTCAGTGAAGAGAAAGAAGAGAAAAAGATGCTCAGCACGAAAAACAAGAAAAAATGGTCTCCTCCACCAACGGCGGCAGTGACACTGCCCGAGTCATCCCGTGCGTGCATGCAGATGGAACGTGCATGCTGTGCGCACGTCCTGCAATTGCTGTGCACGCATACGCGTGCGCACAGTGCAAACATCCGCGTGGGCAGTTATACTTTCTTGTGGGATTTTTCCTACAGGATTTCTTTCGATTTTGCCATTTTTTCAATTTCTCTAAATTTTATAAAATTAATTTAAATAAGTTAAATGAAAAAAAAAATTAAATAATAAAATTAAAATTAAATAAAAATAAAATAATTAAAAATTAATTAAATTTTTACGAATTACGATAAATATCAAATAGAAAAAATTAATTAAGTTTAATGCGGTCAAAGGCCTTAATAAATAGGATTTTTCTAATTAATTAAACACAACAATAGGCACGGTGTTACAACTATGGTTTATAACTTTCTAGATGTCTTTCTGAAGGAGTTGTCTGGCTTATTTCTTGTGACATCTCAGATGCCAATTAAGACAAATGGATATCAAATATAGATTCAGAATAACCCTGATTCAAGTAGTCATTTATTTGGTACCTCCCAAGGATCAGGAACTGCCATTCTAACCCTTCTTGGGGGATTCCATCCACAAACGCAAAGTTTATGGCTGACCGATATTGCTCATCACCATTTAGCTATTGCATTTCTTTTTCTCATTGCGGGTCACATCTCAACTGGGTATGTATATTTCTAGGCTTTCACAGTTTTGGTTTGTATATTCATAATGATACCATGAGTGCTTTAGGGCGTCCACAAGATATGTTTTCAGATACCGCTATACAATTACAACCTGTCTTTGCTCAATGGATACAAAATACTCATGCCTTAGCGCCTGGTGCAACAGCCCCTGGTGAAACAGCGAGCACCAGTTTGACTTGGGGGGGCGGTGATCTAGTAGCAGTGGGTGGCAAAGTTGCTTTGTTACCTATTCCATTAGGAACCGCGGATTTTTTGGTACATCACATTCATGCATTTACGATTCATGTGACGGAGTGAATGATAATATTTATGCAGTAGAATCAAACTTTAACAAATCCCTTACAAATATATATATAATGTTCCAACTACATACATCACTAAGGCCAGAAGTTGCTACAAAATACAAAACATAAATGTCACTTCTTTCACTATGCTACTGGAGTTCATCAGAGTACGGGAATAGTCATGCATTCAGACTTGTGGATTTATGGGATCCTCATAGACTTCCAATGTAGGTCTGCCTGCGGTTTCTCATTTCCTTCTTCATATAGGGGATGAAAAAAGTAAGTTTCATATGCTTAATAAAGAAAACAATATTAAATTAATATCGTAAAATTTCAAAAGTTTATTAATTTTTTCTCATCGTTTATCTTTCTTATTTACCTAACTCATCATTAGAAAAGAGAGCCATTTATTTAAATATAAAAATAGTACGTTAGCATAGAAAATCAAATATACATATATCATGCCATATTATAAAGAAAATCAAATAACTCATGAAATGCAAAGATTTTTCATGTCATACATCGCAAAATCGTTAAAGACTTCAATCTCTGAAAGCAGATATAGATTTTGGACCGCTCAAGTGGAATGACCAGATCAGATACGATATGAAAATTGCTCAGGCCCACTTCTGCCTGGCCAAATCATGGTACAATCTATGATCACGGCTGTACCAACCATACTAGTACTAACAAATATCTATAGTCACGACATTACTTAGTCATGGATGACCCTTACAAATAGTGCGATACCACTCTCGCCAGATGGCACACTGTCATCTACTAGGAATGGTTATCTTACGTCTTTTCAGACCAGATAGGGGAGGAGAAAATAGATGCCCCGAAGGGTAAGGGGAACAGATATCCCTCATAGATAAAAAAGTTAACAAGGCACTTAATACAATATGAATGTCAATACAGATACACTTCAGACCATACAAGCTTAATTCCACCTTTCTCTTTTTCTTTTCTTTTTACTTTTACTATTACGGACTATATATTATATATATTACAAGCAAATTCATCAAGTGTTAGTAATTCACATAACATGCTTGAAAATCAAAACAATTCGACTTATTTGAACACAGAGGCATGCAAAACAGACAAAATAACAATTATATTCAATTACTTATATAAAAATACTCCTTAAGACATCGAAAATAATACTATATTCTTTACCAAAACCTTAATGTTTTCTTCTTTATCGTTTTTCCTTCTTTCTCTTCTTCTCTCACTAAGTTACTATCTCTCTCTCTCTCTCTCTCTCTCTCTCTCAACCTTTGAAAAATAGAAAAAATAGAAGTGTGGATAGGAAGGGAAGGGCAAAGGCAATTTATAGAACTTTAAAACCGTTGGATTCGCGCAAAATAGAGAAATTTGGTAAATGAGAGGAGAAGAGATTTTTGACACGAAAAACGAGGGAATAAAATTTCCTCCATTGGCGGCAATAACATGCCGCTCAAAGCAGCGGCGGTGCACTTCCTGATGTGACAGTGCCCGATCGGTGCGCTGCAGGCTAGCCTGTAGGCGCATAGGCCTATTGCCACACGCGCAGGGGCTAGCCTGCGCACGCGTAGGATCTAGGCGTACTGGGTGCTGCGCGAGCAGGACCTAGGCCTACTGGGCGCCGCGCAGGACTACTGTGCGCAGGCCCCAGGCGGACAAGGCCTGTCTGCGGAGGCCCCAGGAGGGACAGACGGCGCGTGCACAGTGTGCGGTGCCAATCTGTGTGCTAAGTGACGCGCGAACGGCCCACCTACGAGCGACAGGATGGGTGCGCAGGTCTTGACCAGCACCATACGCGGAAGGGAAAGGGACGCACACGATGTGCGCACATCTCGTGCATGTGTGTGGATGGCGCGCACGCCCCATGACCACTGTGCGGGCATACGCGCACGCACAGTGCCCAGCATCTACACGGGCAAATTACTTTATCGCGGGATTTTTTCCACAAGCAGGTTTTCTCCCATCTTGCCGTTTTTCAATTTTTTTTCTAAATTTTCCTTTTGAAATAAAGCAAGATAAAATAAAATAAAATAAAAATCAAAATAAATCAAAATCATGAATTTCGAAAAATATTAACCAGCATAAATTAATTTAAGTTTAAGAGGGCCAAAGGCCCAAATAAATAGATTTTTTCATTCATTTTAGCGCAGTGATAGGCAGAGTATTACACCTCCCCCACGAGAGATAGAGTTTTCCATCGATCTCCTTCTAAGAACCCAACCCATCTCAAAACTTGCTGAACTTGAACACCAGCTTTCTGAGCTTCTTGGACAAAGATTCATACGCCAAACCATTCTCCTTGGGGTGCCCGAGTACTATTTATAAAGAAAAAGGGCGGTTCCCTTAGTTATGCATCGATTACAGAGAGCTCAATCGAGTGACTGTAAAAAGTAAGTACCATTTGCCCCGTATTGATGATCTCTTCAATTAGTTGCAAGGTGCTATGATTTTCTTGAAGATTGATATCAGATCAGGGCATTACAACTTGAGAGTGAAGGAAGAAGATATCCCTAAGACAACATTTTGATGTTGGTACAGTCAGTATGAGTTCAAGGTTATATCCTTTGGATTGACTAATGCCCCTGCTGCTTTCATGGATCTTATGAACAGGGTTTTCTAGCATGCATTAGATCAATATGTCATCCTGTTCATCGATGATATCCTAGTGTACTCGAAGAACCGTGAAGAACATGTAGACCATTTGTTCGATGTATTAAAGACCTTTCGTTGGAATCACTTGTATATAAAATTCAGCAAATGTTCTTTTTGGTTGGATCAAATTTTTTCTTTTTATTATATGATTTTTGGCGAAGGAATTTCTGTTGATCCTTCTAAAGTTGAAACTTTAATTAATTAGAGTTGACCAACCAATGTTGTCGAGGCACACAATTTCTTTGGTTTGGCCTGCTATTACCAGCGGTTCATCGATAGATTCTCTAACATTACAACTCTTTTGACCCACCTTACCAGGAAGGGTGTAGCTTTTATTTTGGATGAAGAATGTGAAGATAGTTTTGTTAAACTGAAGTATTACCTCACCTCCACTCCAATTTTGATCCTCCCCGATAGTCTTGGACGATTTTATGTTTTCTGTGATGCATCTCACGTGGGTTTGGAATATGTTTTCATGCAACACAGTCGGATAGTCGTTTATAGATCCAGACAACTAAAACCCTATGAGTATAATTACCACACAAACGACTTGGAGTTGGCTGCCATTGACTTTGCCCTGAAGATATGGCGCCACTATCTGTATGGCCAAACATTTGAAATTTATACTGATCATAAAAGTTAGAAATACATATTTTCTCAGAAAAAGCTTAATATGAGACAGAGACATTGGATGGACCTTCTGAAAGACTATGACAACAAAATCCTCTACCATCCCAGTAAAGGTAATGTGGTTTGACACTTTGAATCGGAAGGAATCTACTTTGTTGGCCCAGATGATGGCCTCCAGTTGGAAGCTAGTTGATGTAATGTAGGCACTCTGCCTCAATCATTATGGAAATGGTGCCTACCTCACCCAAATTCGGGTCTTGTCTTATCTTTTCATAAAGATTTGGGAAGCTCAGTCCACCGATCCAGAAATAACTCAAAATCTAAATAAGTTTACTTCTAACGAGTTTCCTAATTTCAGGCTCACAGATGATGGTTTGTGCCGATTCTAAGATCATGTTTGGGTTCCTACTGTGGTCAGGACAGATGTTTTAAAGGCTGCTCATGCATCTATGTTATCCATTCACCCTAGAATTACGAAGATGTACCGAGACTTGAGGTGCTAGTATTGGTGGCCTGGAATAAAAAAGATATTGTTGACTATGTTTCCTGATGTCTTACTTGTCAGTGAATTAAGGCCAAGCATCAGAGACCTGACAGTTTATTGTAAGGGCTCCCTATTCTAAAATAGAAGTGAGAACATGTGACCATGGATTTTGTCACCAGTTTTCACAGAATCTATGCCCATTTCCTACCTATCAAAACAACAGACTCCACTAGTAAGTTAGCCCGTCACTATGCCAAGGAGATTGTTTGACTCCACATTATTCCCTCTTCGATTGTTTCAAACAGAGACCCTCGATTTACCTCCCATTTTTTGGATAGTTTTCAGGAAGTCCTTGGTTCAGAATTGTACTTCAGTACTGCCTATTACCCTCAAACTGATAGTCAATCTGAGCGTCTGCCTATTACCCTCAAACTGATAGTCAATCTGAGCGTACAATTCAAATGCTATAGGATATATTACGCACTTGTGTTCTCGACTTTAGTGGCAATTGGTATGTGTACCTTCCATTATGTGAATTTGCTTATAATAACAGTTATCATTCCAGCATCGGCATAGCTATATATGAAGCCCTGTATGATAGGTGTAACACCCTGAAAACCTTTGCACTTTTGGGAACCCCTATTTATTCGAGTCCTAAGGTCGGTTAAACTTTTTCAATATATCGTAATTTTTAATTTAGGATAAATATCTTATTTCGTATTTTAAATTTTATACTTTATTTAATTAAATAATTCTTAAAATTTATTATTTTATTTCGTCGTAGAAAAATTATATTTTTGTTGTTATTTAAAAATGATTTTCATATATGACATCTCAAATGCTAATTAAGGTATAAGGGTGCCATATACAGAAACAGATTACGAGTGCATAATAGTTAATTGTATACAGCAGAACAATTATTACAAATCCCTTATAAAATAAATAGTTTTTAGGAAGCCCTTGGTTCAGGATTGTTATTCAATACTGCCTATCACTTTCAAACTGATGGTTGGTCTGAGCATACAATTCAAATGCTAGAAGATATATTGTGTGCTTGTGTTCTGAATTTTGGTGACAATTGGTATGAGTACCTTCTATTATGTGAATTTTCTTATAACAACAGTTATCATTCTAACATCGACATGGCTCCATATAAAGTCTTGTATGATAGGCCCTGTCGTTTTCCAACCTGCTGGAATGAAGTTAAAAACCAGCATCGTTTAGGACTAGATTGTATTCAAGAAACTATTGAGAAAGTCGCCATTATTCAGAAGCACCTCACCACCGCTTAGAGTCGTCAGAAGAGCTACGCTGACAACCGTAGGAGATCGTTGGAATTTGCTGTTGGCGACCATGTCCTT
This sequence comes from Carica papaya, assembly GCF_000150535.2. The sequence continues at coordinate 742,399 of NW_019014654.1, read as the reverse complement.
CTCAATATCTTTCCTTACAAAGGTAAAATGCAGTTTGGTAAGAAGGGAAAGCTGAGCCCTCGATATGTGGAACCTTTTATGATCATGGAACGTATCAGACCCATGGCATACCGCCTCGCTCTACCTCGAGTGTTTACAGGTTTGCATGTTTTTTTTCATGTCTCCATACTTATAAGGTACCACCCTAACCCTTCTCACATTATTCTTCACCAAGAAATGCAGGTACAATGACTTACAAGGAGTTTTTCGTGAAATCCTTAGTTGGACCGATAAAGTTTTGTGTAACAAAAGGATCTCGATAGTGAAGGCACAATGGCAGCTCCACACTCTAAAAAAGGCAACATGGGAGCTAGAGAAAGAAATGCAGGAGAAATTTCCTCATCTATTTGTAGCAAATTTAGATGACCAAATTTTTTAAAGGTGAGGGGGAATGTAACACCTTGAAACCTTTGCGTTAAATTGTTATTTAAAAAATCTATTTATTCGGTCCCTAAGGTCATTAACTCTTTAATTTTATATTTTGATTTTTAAATAAAATCGAGTTTAAAATTTAAAATGTTATATTTTATGAACAAATTTATTTTCTACATAATTATTTTACTTATTTATGTATTTGTTTATTTATTTTATTTATTAGTTTTGAAAATTTTAGGAAAAATAAAGAAGGAAAACAACAAAAAAATCCCGCGGGAAGGGTTGCGAGAATTTTTTCCCCGCGTGTGCACGACCATCACGGAACGGGCGCCTATGCGCATGTCCCATCCACGTGGGGCACGAGGCACGCAGTCTACTTGTCACATCGAGTGCAAATGTCGCCATTTGGGGGGGAATGCACTGCCGCTCGACCGGCGAGCCGCCACTATTTGTGTAGCACAACTTCGGTCCCCGAGCCACCGTCACATTGCCATCGTCCCATTGGCTGTCTGTTAGTCACATTCACCAGTCATCGCATCATGTCGGTCTCTTTTTCCCCTCCCTCTCTCCTCACAAATTTGCACTACTTGGTAGAAATCCAACGATCCTCTCTTTTTATAAATAGGGACCTCCTCCACAACTCCTTCATCACTCCATCTTTATTCTTCCATTCACCAAAGTAATTCTTAAGAGAGATAGAGCTAGAGAAAGAGAAAGAAAGAATAGAAGGAAGAAAAAATAAAAATACTTCAAGTGTTCGACAAGGAAACTTGGTGGTTTTTTTGCACATTCTAAGGATTATTTTTAAATTAATAAAAAGAACATTGCATAAATATGAGATGTCTTGTTACATGTTTAATTATTGCTATATTTTAAATATGTTTTAAGTAAATATTCTACGATATTGCATGATTTACATTGTTCTACCAAGTTAATAAATAAACGTGATGTATGATGGCATTATAAGTGATGATGAAGCATGATGTTATTTGACGAACATGAGAAAGGGATTATGGCTTTTTGCATGCATAATATTTAAATTTACATGACCTATTAGGCTTTTTATCTCAGAGGGGTTCTGTTTCAACCTCTATCTAGTCTGAAAAGATGTGAGATGACCACTCTCTATGGATGATTGCGTACCCTCTAACAAGAATGGTGATGCGATATGATTGTCGGGGTTACATTTGGCGACGTACGGCCCCAACTATAGTTTACATATAGGGGACCACTATGGTTGGCACAGGCGTGGTCATAGAATGTGTCATGGTTTAGTAAATTGAAAATGTATTATGGTTTAGCAAGCCGTAAATATGCTGAAAGTGATATGAAATGAATTAGTCATTCACAATGGTAGTCAGGAATCTATATTGCCCTCAATAAATAGAGGTCGGAACAGCTTTGTGCGAAAAGTAAATAAAAGATGAAATGAAAGCATGATATGAAATTATTTCTTTGATTTTCTTTAATTTACATGATATGATTATATGATGGATATGATTGATTTAACGTTGACATTTTTTAAAACAAAATAAAATATTTTCTTTATTAAAATGGCCTCGCGTGCTTGATTCCCAATGGTAAGAAGATAAGGTATTATTCTAAGTTAATTACTTTTAAAATCTTAGCAATATCATTTAAATACTACTTTCTTTACTGAGTATATGAAACTAACCTCTTTTCATACCCCCACTTCAAATGACGACAATAGTGAATCCACTAGTTGACCTGCCCATTGAAGCCTTTAAGGATAATGTGGATCCATGAACCGTTACGAGTATATATTGTCTCGCACTCTGATGAGTTCAATTTTTGAAGAGGCTTGTATTTATCTTATTTCGCCTCAGTATTATAAGATCGGCACTCAAACTTATTTTGTAAGGGATGTGTAATATATTTATTCCGCTGCATATAAGTATTTTAAATGCACTCGTATCTGTTTTTATATCTGACACCCTTATACTTTAATTAATATTTGGAATGTCACAATCTATCTATTGACCTGCCCCTTTATCTTTATCTGGATCCATTTGTGGATCCATAGTGTGTTAAGTGCGAATATGTGCATTACTCTAGACATTACCCTTTTGTAATGATAAAAGTGGCTATAACATGTTTGCAATTATTTTTATAGCTAACTTCTTTGCCTCAAAAGTGTAATTATAGTATTATTTTTGTAAGGAATGAACGGAGCTTCCACATTGTATTCAATTATATTTGCACTCATTTTTGCCTTGTATTGGACGTCGCTTTCCACCGGGTGGCAAGGTGTCACATCAGTGATCATAACTGTGATAGTAAGCAAGAAGAATTAGCCCGAGTAGCTGACAATAAGGAGAGCATCTTATAGCTCGTAAAGAGGGATGTGTTTGTAATCTAAAAGGCCTTGAATATATAAGTAAAGTTATAGTGTACATTAATAATAAGAGGGAGAACATCTTCCATTTTAGGTACCTCATGAACAAGAAGGTCTCTACCGTGATAATTGATAGAGGGACCTGCACTAATGTAGCCAGCACTCTAGTTATGAAGAAGGTAGGGTTGTCTTGTACAAAGCACCCTCAACCCAAATAACCTACACTAGCTAGGTGACAGTAAGGATGACAATGTCACTAAACAAGTCCTAGTTCCACTCTCGATTAGTAACTATAAGGATGAAGTACTACGTGATGTGGTCCCTATGCACGCAAGAAATATATTATTGGGATTACCTTGGCAGTATGACCGAAACATTACCCATGATTGGGGAAAGAACCAATATTCCCTATGCTTGAATGGTTCAACCCACGTTCATATGTCATTATCAACCCATGTCCATATGTCGTTATCGCGAAAGGAGGTATATGAAGACTAGCTTAAACTCAAGAAATCCCATGATGAATTTATTAGACGAACAGAGGGGGAAAGTAAAGTTCAAATGGAGATCAAAAAGAATGATTTTGTGTAACATTATCCTGGTATGTCACTATACATGGTGGATTACTTGACCCAAACATTAGTTTCTTTATCTTTACAGGAAGTAAGTACCAACACTCTGGATTCGAGTACGAATACTTTCAAAGGGGAAGATGATGTGATAAGAAGCAAGGGGAAATTTTGTGATTAATAAGAGGAAGGGCATGTCCACAATGATAGGAAGTGTTCATACCATAGTATGCTTCCAGAAGACACTAAGAAGTCCCCTCGAGCAGAAACGTGACATCTTGATGCCAATATGGGCACCAACATCTATTAAATAAAATATATAATATACGAAAAAATCACATCTCTTACAATTAATGCAAAGTAGTATCACTGAGGCAAATGGTTAATGTCCATCAAAAATAGCATGAGCACACCCACTCTTCTACATTCACTTAAAACAACACCCTTTCATGATTTTTCACAAAATTACCTTCTAAATGCTTTTAGAAAACCAATTATTTGTATCCAATAAACTGCCACTATTCTTACCTCGATGGAGACCAAGTCTGAAGTGAAACACACGAGCCATTTATCCCCAAACATCAAAGAATTTTTTGCAACACGCCATGACAACGTCTGCAGAGTTGAGTGAGTTGCAGATGATACTGTAGTGTTTTGAAGAGAATCCACTACATGCAACCATTGAGCTAGGTTCCTAACACATAAATATATCAGTAAACACTTACTGATTGAAAGGAAACTGAAGGAGAAATGCAGGAAAGACAAGAAAAGCTCACCTATTTGCAGTAGGCGTTTGGTTGACAGTAGCAGGGGAACGCTTCTGTTTGAAGCTTGCTGCTTGACTTGAGAGGCTAGATTTGCATGAAGAAGATGATTAAAGTACGAAGAAGAAGAAACAAAGCTCTAAAAGAGAAAGAAGTTCACCTTAAGTCTAAAAGAAAACGATTCCTCCTCTGCAACACACCAGTGTAGCAATAGCCGCGTTGGACAATTTCTGGGTTGAATCCACAGGTTCTAGGATGATTACACAGCAAGGATTCAATTAAGAGCCATCCTAGGACCTAACGTAATTATTCTTAATCTAGAAATTGAATAAAACCAAAAAGGAACAGCTATATAAAACAAATGAAAGAAGTGGCACCTGAAACAATCCCTCCTTGAGTTTTTTTTTATTGTCGAGGGGACTCTGTCGAACCTAAAAGGAGATTTATGAAGTTGGGTTAAAATGGACAATGTGAGGGACGAAAAGAATGTCTAAAATACCAAAAAAATAGTAGAAGAAGGCTTACCTCGCACGAGAAGAAGCCATGCTTCCCACTGCACTGCTCGCACGCACACGTAACCCCACTCCCTGGGTTTCTCTCCTAAAACCTAACTGTTTCTCTAAACTCTGTCTAATTCACCTCTGTTGCTCACTCTCGACTTTCTCTTTAACTCACCGAAGGAAATGGAAGAAGCAACAAAACGAAGTGGAAGGCTTCTAAGTGGAATCTGGTGGAATGGGAACCATTGGATTGCATGCAATACAATTAGGCCATTGAAGAGGAAAATGGGCGACAGCTCGGTGAAAGGAAGCCTGACACAGTGACAACTGACAGGAAAGGTGGTCAGTATCTGCTGCCACAAAATGGACAATTGGATTTCACTCACGAAGGAAGTTGAAAGCTGTCAAGTTAAAGTCCCACATTTGACACGCCCACAGTAAGCCTTGTCCAAGGGTAAGCTCAGAACAAAGTACACCTACGGGCAACTTCGCTGTTTTGCCCGCATGTTCATTGCTGTGGGAAAATGATTCGCTTCCCTTGGCCAAATTCAAGCATAAGGAGTGTGGGCTGAAAGGAACATTTGCCTACGTGCCCGTAAAGTCCAAGGCTTCCTCGCAGGTTGGGAATTCTTCCCCTCTCGTGACTTGGCCTAGGAAGACATTGCAGGTTGGCGAACATGCTCCCTTTCCCATGACCCTTGCTCAAGGTGTATGTGTGGAGTCCGCAGGTTGAGGGAAAATTTTCTCTTCCCTTGAACTCCCCACCTAGGGTATTACCTTTCAGAGCTAGGAAAATTTCTTCCCCTCGCGGGTTGAGGACTTCTCTTCGCACTCAAAAACCCCAAATAGTTAACTTAGAAATCTTTGTATTCAAATGTCGTGCTTTTAAATTTGTGTTTTAGTAAATTACGACCTTTAATGTTAATTTTAATTTTAATTGGTATCTAAAATTTTATCACACTTGGATTTATTTTTAATTTTAATTTTAAAATTATTTATTTTTATTTATTTTGCACAAGATTTTTTTGAAAAATTTTAAGAAAAAAAGTAAAACAAAAAAGAAAAAAATCATAGAAAGAAAAACCCCGTGAACTTGCTTGTTGTTAGTTGCACAAGTGGGGTTGTCACATCATAAATGTGACTGCACGTATGCCTTCGCGCATGTGCAGGCTCTCACTTCGACGTGATAGCACACACGCAAGCCTACGCACAAGAAAAGGTTGTTGCGTCAGGCCGCCTGCGCACGGCTACGTGATCCTACACATTATGTAGGCTGTCCTACCAGTTTGCAATGCACAGATCTGTGCGTGCACCTAATCACTTGGTGACCGATTAAGGGATGGATGTCCGTCTATCTGTCAGATCTGGCCATACGGGCGTGTATAACCGCCACATGGCGCGTATGCACGATGCATATGGGTAGCCGATTGGCCACTTGGTCAATCGACTGCCACCGATTGCCTATGCGATTTGACGGCCCCCGTTCGCCTAGAAAACCTATTTAAAGGTCCTCTTCCTTCCTTTCTCTTCACACATTTCTTCTTCATTTTCTAGAGAGAATTTAAAGAAAATTTTAAGAGAGTCAAGTGATACCAAGAGTTTGGATTTCTTCATACGATTTATAAATTCCAGAGTAATCTTTCCATCTTGCCCTATTAACACATCAAAAAACTTAAAGATTTTGGTAAGAGATTTCTTAGTATTTTCTCGT
>NW_019014654.1:553893-576690 GCF_000150535.2 Carica papaya | reverse complement strand
TGATGTGAGCAGCCTGACCGAGAAAATTGAGATTTTTTTTTCAAATTTTTCATGTGATTTTATCCAAAAATAACATGTGATATTGGTTGTAATATTTTAATATTTATTAATATTTTACTATAAATCTATCTCTTAGAATTATTTAATTAGTATTTTTAGATTAAGATTGAGATAGAGTTTTAATTTATTATTTTCCAAGTATTTGTGATTAATTATAATCATTTAGATGAAAGGCTATAAAAAGGTCTCATCATAGGTTTAATTCATAACTTTGTAAATCAATAAAATCAAAGCTTTTGCTTTAAATTAGTTATGCTAATTTTAGGTATCTTCAAGGGTCTTCAAGTTAGGAGCTTCAGACTACTTCATTGAGTCAACAGATCAAAAACGAGTTATCAGGTAAGTTGTGGTGTCATTCCTTATTCTTTTTATTTCCCAATTACTTAGATAAGTCTTCAATACGTTGATTGTGATTCCAGTAGGGAGGGTTGGATTTAGGTAATTAAGTTGTTAACTTGTTGAATATAGTGGGTTCATGATTGAGGTATTTTCGATCCATAGAGTAATCTATCTCTACCCTGCGTCACCATGTGCCATTAATCTTCATGTAGACTTTTAATTGATGCATAATTCTTATTCAAAAGTCTACCATAAAAATCACATGTGAAAAAGGTTCAAAGAAAATTCCCTCTCAGCATCCAATTCCCTTGCCCGCACATTTCACCTGCACAGGTAAGCTTTCTCACATACACAACTTGTGTATGTGCGACTCCTCATACGTGTGGTTGTCTGTGCATGTGGCTTGTTTATCCCGCACAAGTTCGTATCCCTAGCATGTGACAAAACATCTCCTTCATGCTCAAGTCCCTCCCATGGGTGCGGGTTGCCCATGGGTGCAGGTGGATCACCTCGAACAAGAGCCCAAATGCATGTGCGAACAACGGGCCTCCAAGGTCGCGACATAACCCGACCTGCTACTATTTATTATGGCTTCTTTGCTTCATGGCCCTCCTTGACTGTGAGGTTTAGTTTCTCTATTGACTTGGACCAAAGCTTGGTCCATCTCCTTCAAGATGAGCCTTTATGCCCACATGTTTCTCCTTCGACCTCAAGTCCACTATCTTTCTTTATTTTGAGCTTGCTTTATTGATAACCCTATTTAGGAAAGTTTCTAGGGGTGTTCTTACTTTCCTGTTTTCGGATAATTCAATTTAAAAAATGAAACATACATGGAACTGCCTTCCTTTTTTATATGGACTTGGTGCGATTCTTTATGGACAATATCCATTTAGGGACACTTTTTATTGCGCTCTTGAGGCATGCTATTGTGTAATCACTTACAACCTCTTGTCGCCGCATATCCATGAGTGTTTGGATTACAAAAATATTCCCCTATGTGGGATTCTCACTTTTCGTAGGAGTTATTCTCTTCCATGGTCATATCACCTCCTCCTTTTAAAAAAATATTCGTCCTTGAATCTAAACTTTCCTGTAATCATCTACCGTAAAGATATGGAAAACAAAGATTGGGTTAAGTAATCTGCATTGTACCGAGGTATAGCTGAGCACTCTTACACAAGGAAACACTTATTTGTCTTTATCTGTGAATTATCCCTCTTTCCTTCTCTGACAACAAATTTGTCATAGAACTTCTTAATCATAAGCTGGTCTTCGTATACCTCTCTTCGTGATGGTGGTGTCATAACATGGGTTAGACTTTTAAATGAAAGGAGTATTGATTTTTCGCACCATTATGATTAACATTCCAGTGATACTATCATGGTCTTCTTAACAATAGGTAGACGCTTGTATAGGAACTACATCTATAGTACCTTATCTTCATACTTATCAATGAAAAGTAAAACTCAGACTTGCTTGATGACCTTGACTTTTTTATTGTCATTCTAAGCAAAGTAGCTTATAAGGGTTAGGGTATTTTGTGCAAGTCATCCCTACCGTAACCACAAGTAGAGTACTAATTACATTAGTGCAATTCCCTTCATCAATGATCATGCTATAGACCTTCTCTTTAATGAGGCAACTGGAATGGAAGATGTTTTTCCTTTGATCGTTATCTTCTGGTTTAACCTACATGTTTAATGCTTGCTAGAACATAAATACATCTATATTGATCGGGTTATGCTTTCTTCATTTTCTCGCGTTAGTAACAGATCTTCTTAGTTTCATTGTTACTATCATGATTGTCGACCACATCTCCATTATCCCGTATGATCATCACTCTTTGACTGGGATACTAGGATACTATATGCCCAATACTAAATCACCTAAAACACTTAATAGTACTTTATCTTGTAATAGGTGCTTTAGGTTTACCTAGCTGACTAGTAAATGGTGGTTTATCCTTCTGTTTTTCAACCTTCTTATTTTTATCCCTCCTAGATCACCTAGAATTAAACTGAGGGGCAGAGCTGGTAGCTCCTCGGGTTAGCCCCTTGGACTTTAATTGTTGTTCTATTTTAGTGGCTATGTGAACCATATCCTTCAAGTCAATGTAGTGTTATAATTGGAGAATGTTGGCAATTTTTTTATTCAGACCACCTAAGAATCAAGCCATGGTGGTTTCGAGATTCTCTTGGAACTCTGCCCAAATCTTAGTCATCTCTGTCTATGATATCTTTTTACCGACTTGGATCCTTGGGTAAGGCATTGAAGTTTTTTGTTCATAACCCTATCAAAGTAAGATGCCACAAATCTCTTTCTCATGATAGATTTTATCTCTTGGCATGTAGAAATAGGTTTACCTCCAACTCAGATTCTGAGAGCAACCAGTTGGTCCCACCACACTAATGCATAGTCAGGAAACTTAAGGATTGCCAATTTAGTCTTCTTTTTTTCACTACAATGATGGTAATTGAAGATGTAGTTGAACTTCCGCTCCCAAGATAGTCCTCAGTATCATTCTTCCCTTGGAAAGGCGATATCTATATTTTGATGGTGCTAACATCTCCATCCTCTCTCTCCCTTCAATATTCTCTTCTATCACTGGCATTATCGCCATAAGACCATATCTATTCTTGCACTATTTGGCGCTAGGTTTGACTGCGGCTTTCTCCTGTTCTAACCAATCCATTTTGGAAATCATGTTCCCTATTTGGACACTGAGTTGGGTGAATATGTTCGTCATTCTCTCCTCCATGGTAGTGAGTTGGTTGTTCTCACTTGGGTGAGACATAGTGGAGTACCTGTGAAGAAAATGTTAGTAAAAATAAATTTTCTCCCTCATATTCACTTGTGTTTATCTCACAATCTCTCACACTCAAGCTTTTTCTGCGAAGTTAAATGTTTAAAATCAAATCCTTTTAAATCGAGATTTGCACGTTAGTATGAAAGACACAGTAAGGAGTCTTAAAAAGGATCTTGTTTCTAGAAACTTAGAATTAAGCACACAAAAGAAGAATTTATTGTGCTTTTATTAATTATATGCTAAATATCTAGAAACAATTAGCTACTTAGATGCGTCTTAAAACAAAAACACAATTTGAAGACTTGAAACTTAGAGAATAAAGAAAGAACTATGGACTTAAAGTTTAAGGGATCCAATCAATCTCGATGGATATAAATGGAATGTTATTCCTAGTTATTCTATCCTAATTACGACTATGCTCTACAATTGATTAACTTTATTTATGCAAAGTATATGTAGACTAAATGATGCAATGTTTTAAAATTGAAATATGGAGTAATAGTTTTCACGCACCTTTATAGGTGGTTAATCTTTCTTGTTCATGCAATGTAAAAACAAAGGTTCTCTGCAGACCTGGAAGGTGAGGTAATCTTCATTTGAAACTCAAAGGTTTTCATCACACTGGTAGGTGATTAATCTTCCTTCATTTGTAAATGCAACAAAAAGATTCCGAATTACCTTGTGATGTGCAATCGGTTTTCTTTGATTTTTGATTTTCTATTTTTTTACTAATTTGGCAAACGAACTTCCACTTAAAAGAATAAATTGGATAAGATCAAGTGGGATGCAAAACAACGAATTAGCAACAATGTGTTTTAGTTGCTAATTGTGCAAGAATAATATGCAAAACAACTGAAGATAGTAGGCTTAGCTAGGTGCCTAAGCTCTGAAACAATGATGGGAGGAGCTCGAGGATAAAAAACACCTTGATCATGAGCCCACTATACTTAACATGCAAAAACTTAATTTTTTAAATTAAACCCTCCCTACTTGAATCACAGTCAATAAAGTAAAAGCTATCAAGGTAATTGGAAAAATAAAATGGAATTAAAAAGATGATGCGACTTGCTCAATAAGTCGACTCAAGATTTTCCGGCTCAACAAGATGGTTGAAGTAACTTCCCTTGAAGAACACTCACTCAAAATTAGCAAAGCTAATTTAGAAACAACTGAATAGTTTTATTGATCAACTGAATTGAATTGTTTGGGTTTTGTGATTTAGATAAGTCTAGATTTGGAATAAAATTTTAATTAAATTCTAATATTGGCTTTTAGTAGAATTTATCCGGTGAAAGCCTATATAGAGGCCAATAATGATCTAGAGGATTCTGTGATCAATGAAAGGTCGAAAAGGCTAAACAACAATGAACTTCTTATACATATTCGTAAGTGTTACTGGATAGATAGTGATCAAACTAAATCCATCCAGGTACAAGCACAAGGCAATAAATACGCATTAATTACATCTGGACAAAATCAGAAAAGATGGGAAATGAAGAAGCCCAAAACATGGTCTGGTATGGATACCCATAGCCGATGATGTATTGTGTTGTTATAATACTTTTAATATCTTTTTTACTTAAATTTGAAATAATTTTTGAATAATCTTGAGTTAAAATTTAATTTATGAGTAAATTTTTTATGTAGGTTGAATTATTGAAGAGAAGATAAAAAATAGGCTGAAGAAGAGAATAAGAAAAAAGGAAAAAGGCCAAAACCCATATCTATACCAACCTAGGCCCATATCCATTCAAACCCATTCTCAACCTTCCAAAATGATGTTGTTTTGAGTCGGGGAACCAGACACCAAAATGGCATTATTTTCAAGAATGAAAAAAGAAATTACAGAACAAGAAGAAGTGGCTAGAAGGGAAAGAAAAAAAAAAGATAAGTAAAAAGAAGCAATTACGAAGCGACAGTACTCAAGCCCACTCTATCCCTAACCAAATATCAAACAGTAAGGCCGAATCCATCAAACAGAAACCTTAACCTAGAAAGAAATGACACCCATGGGGTACACATGTGTTGCAATGCACATATAGGGAACATGGCCATCATATATGCTAGTATTCTGACAGCCTATAATGTGTAGCTATAAGCAATCATATACCCCATAAAAAGACAAGAGGTAGAAAGGTTTTTTGGCACATGGGCAGAGTTTCCCACACAAAAACAAGTCAACTAGTGCATGTTTCAAGTGTGCGAGCCAACCTATATGCACCGCACGTGCAAACACACATCACCTATATGCGCAAACACACCCGCAAGCCCTGCACGTGGAACAAGCCTCACACACAGGCCCATCTGGCCAGACGCGTGCACAGCTTGTGACCGGGCCCGGCGACTACCCAGCAAGCCCGCACCTAGCAGGCAGGCCCAACCTGTGGGCCTATTTTGCGTGACCTGTTCAGGCCAGCCAACCCAACCCTCATAGGTTATCTGACATGTGGCCTAACCAACCCCTTACCCTCATTTAAAGCTCTCTTGGAACCCATCTTATTTTTCTCATGTTTTTATATAATTTCTCCACGTGTTTTACATGAAAATACATGGGATAAATCCTATCTTATTTTACATATTATTTTAATATAATTTATATCCCTAGAATTGTTTAATTATTTATCTTGTAATTAGATTAGGATAGAATAATATTTTATTATGTAATTATCCTATATTAAGATAAAATTTTATCTAAAATATTATTTTATTAATTTTCATGTGATCGTGATCAACTAGAATTATCTCGAAAAAAGTCTATAAATAGGTTTTTGCCCATAGTTTGTGAACACAATTCATTTGAGAGAAATAATACTAAAAGCTTTGGCTTTTCTTCAAGAATTAACATTTTACTAATTTTTTAGCTTCTTCAAGTTCTTCAAGAAATAGGAGTCTTTAGAAATCATGTTGAGCCAAGGAGCGGGGATGAACTTATCGGTAAGTCTGTGACATTTTTTCTTTCCTTGTTTTAATTCCCTAGTTTTTATTTTTGCATTCCTTTTAGAATTGTAGATTCAATCAGAGAGAAAGATTTTCTAAACTATTAAGTTTCGATATTGCATACAATGAGTGGGTTATAGGAGTTGATTCGATCCTCCTCATATCCTCCCACGTCATCTGGTATCAGAGCTTAGGCTCCTAAAATCCAAAACTATCTTTATTGTTGTTCAACATTCTTGTTCTTAAATTTACATTCAAATTTAGTTTGATTTTTAATTCGTTTGCATATTACTTGAATATATTCTATCAGTACATTTTAAGTAATTTCGTGTTTGTTCTATTATTTAAAAAAATATATACATAAAAATACAAAAATATCTCGATTGCAACCCATAAGGCAATTGACATGTTTGCATTTTGCATATCAAAAGCATAATAGCCGTCTGATTGGTGATTGGAAAACCTTTGAGAAATGAAAGGCAGAGTACCTCATCTAACGGGTGTGAGTGAAAACTTTTGTTTTGATTCTGCACATTATCCAGATTTAATTTTTAAACTGCATTTCTATAATCTTGCATCAACATTACATGAAGAAATTTGACCAGTCGTAAAGCGTAACTGACAAATTGGGGATATTATAAATAGATACACCTTTCAATTATATCCATTGGGATTGATCAGATCCCTATGCATTAGCACGAATTGTTATTCTTTGTGATCTATATTTCTATCTTTCATTTTATTTTTTTGTTCCATTATAAAATTAAGTGACTAATTGATATTAGTTGCTTAACACACGAGAGGAACACCATTCCTTCTTCTGTGCTTATTTCTGAGTTTCGGTAGAGATCAGAATCCTTTAGAGTTCCTTGTTATGTTATAAAGACTAACATGCAGACGTGATTCAAGTGATTCTGATTCCGGATGCTCAACTCAAAAGACAAAGCTATCAATTGAGAGATTGCAAGGTAAACACATGTAAAGGTGAAGGAGAGTTATTGTTTTCATTAATTTTTTTCTTTGTAGGAACTTCGCAATGTCTCACAAAAGCGCCAATAAAAGACCAACCACCGTAGAAAAAAGGGTCCTAGACATAATCACCCAGTTAAGTGCCCAATTAGGAAACATAGATGCCCACATGGATCGTTAGTAGTGAGGCGAACACTGTAGTCACACCAACACCAAATAGTGAGAGAAGAGACAGGCTCTTAAAGCGATGATGTTGATGACAGACAGGGAGGCTATCACAAAGAGGCAGACAGGAACCTCCATGATTTCAAGTACCAAATACTAGCTTTTTAAGGGAAGAATGACCTTGAGGCCTACGTCGAGGTCTAGGTCGATCCCATCTTCAGCTATTGAATAGTTTATCCTAAGGCATCAGCCACGCACTAAAACATTATTAAGTGTTTCAAGCGTTTAGGAATTGGGCATATGGAATCCCAATAAACGTGCCATGATCATTAGAGATGATGGAGATACTATTAATGATCACAAGAGTAATAACAAGCAAGAAGACCTACCACCAATGGGTGTACGTAGAGAAAGCGATTGCTAATATTGCCAGTTCCTTACTAATGGATTAGGCAGGATTAACTTACAAACAACATCTTAACCCCTACAAATTACACTGGTTTGATGATAATAAGAAGACTAATGTCACCGAGAAGTATTTATTCAATTTTTTTTGGCAACTATATAGATAAGATAGTGTGTGATGTGGTTCCCATGCAACAAGGGCACATGCTGCTAGGTAATCCATGGCAATATGATCGAGATTTCAGCTATGTTAGTGAAAGGAATCAGTACTTTATTCGAATGGGAAGTCTTACCCATGTTTTGACACCTTTATCTAGAAGAGATTCTTACAAAGACTAAATCAAAATTAAAAAGTCATAAGACGAGTTCACTAAAAGATAGATAGAGTAAGGTCATAATTTTGACCAAGTCAAAAATTATTTCTTCATTCAAGAATAACCCGAGCACCCCATCGGTTGCCTAGTAAAACCTCTATCCTTTTTTACCATAGATGAAAAATTTATAATCACTAGAGATTTGAGGACGAATCTTCTCAAAGAAAAGGGGATGATGCGATAGCAACCAAAGACATGCCTAAACCAGTGGAAGGCAGAAAGGGGGTTAGCACTGATGATCTTTCGGGAAATAAAAAGAAGCCATTGTGAAGCGACAGTACTCAAGCCCACTTTATCCCTGACCAAGTATCAAACAATGAAGTTGAATCCACCGAACAGAAACCCTAACCTAGGAAGAAACAATACTAGAAGGTGTCAGAAACCTAAAGGCTAACTGGCCTCACCGTTAAAGAATGACTCGACTACAAAGTCTCGGCCCAAGAAGAAGTCCCAGATGTTGTTTAGATATGAGTACATGTGGCATACACATGTGTCGCAATGCACGTACAGGGAACATGGCCACCTTATCCACTAATATTCTGAGAGCCCATAATGCACAGTTCAAAGCAATCATATATCCCGCAAGAGGACAAGAGGCAAAAAGGTTCCTCGGCACGTGGGCAAAGTTTCCCACATACAGATGAGTCCACATGCACATATGTTGATTGTACGAGCCAACTCATTGCACCACATGCACACTCGCGTATGGGACTGTATGCCCCTGCGCACAACAATCCCCACCCGCGAGCTCCCGCAGAACAACCCATGCACGTGCATGCCAATCTGGCCAAACGCACACACAGCTTGTGATTAGGCCTGACATAGGCCTAGCAGGCTCGCGCCCAGTGCACAAGCCCAACTCGTGGGCTTGTTTCATGCGACCTGCATGGATCGACCAGCCCAACCTACATGGGTTATCTGACCCATGACTCGACCGACCCTCCACCCTCCTCTTAAAACCCTCTTGGAGCCCACTTTATTTTTTCCCATGTTTTTAATTAATTTTCTCATGTGTTTTACATGAGAAACACATGGGATAAATCCTATCTTATTTTAATACAATTTCTATCCAAAAATTATTTAATTATTTATCTTGTAATTAGATTGGGTTATAATAATATTTTAGGATGTAATTATCCTATATTAAGATAGAATTTTATTTAAGATATTATTTTATTAACTTTTAAATAATTGTGATCAACTAAAATTATTTTGAAAAAAGCCCATAAATAAACCTTTGCCTATAGGTTGTAAACATAATTGATTTGAGAGAAATAATATTGACAGCTTTGGCTTTTCTTCAAGAATTAGCATTTTGTAAATTTTTTAGTTGCTTCAAGTTCTTCGAAAAGCAGGAGTCCTTAGAAATCTTGTTGAACCAAGGAGTGGGAATCAACTTATTGGTAAGTCCATGGCTTTTTTTTAATTTTTTACTTTTATTTTTTTCATTCCTTTTAGGATATTAGATTCAATTAGAAAGAGGGGTTTTCTAGGCGATTAAGTTTTGGTATTGCATACATTGAGTGGGTTATAGGAGTTGATTCGATCTTTTCCATACCTTTCTGCATTAAGAAAGCAAAAGGGTAAAACCGAAAAGGAGAAAAAATTTGCAGAGAGAGAGACGTGAGCTAGAGAGAGAAAGCTTGGAGAAGATTGCAGAACTGGTGGAGAAGACAATAATCTTTGAGAGCATAATAGATACAGGTTTAAAGAGAAATCATATCCAAACTTTGAGAATCCAAGTAGAGAAGTAGAAAATAAATTTGTAGAATGATGTGACCTTGGAGTGCTTTCCAATTACTTGGAAGCAACCGTCAGATTTCGCACCAATCCAGAGACAAGTCCTAAAAAAAGCTTAGACCAAGGAAATGAAGTCGAGATTCGGCGACAAGGCCTAATCCCATGAAGCCCAAGGGTCCAGTTTGTGTAAGCTTAGATTGAGTACGATAGATCATCGACGCTATCAAGACTGGGAAGCCTTATGGGCGGCCAAGAAAACTGGCCCAAGGAAGCATCAACATCGATGAGTTGTGGGCCTTTGGATTGATCTTAGAAGATGAGGATGACATGTTCGAGGCTGCACATGTAGGAGAGACACTCGCAGCAGGCAATCCGAGTCACCTGTCCTGCCACCCAGCCTGCTAGACCCAACCCGCAGGCTAGCAAGTAGCACGCTTGGGAAAAACATACGACCCATGTTGTACATCCCTGTAGATGGACCAACCGAGGCCCATCGAGAAGACCCGAGGTTCAGCCCTTATCTCAAGGCCTGACCCAGCAAACCTGCACCAGTGGGAGGAGAAACTAGGCTGAACACCTGGCCCAACAAGCTGACCTAGTAACTTGGCCCAGCAGCAGCCGCAGGCCTAGCTGAGGAGAGATTTGAGGGGGCCACAGAGTCGTGAGGCCTGATGATTGTGTGTGCACTAGCTCGGCCCAAGCGCACGCACATGTGTGGGCTTCCCTAGCCCACACAAGTGAGGTGTGTGACGTGTGTGGGAGAGGGGAAGAAGTGGCAAGCCTTTTGGACTTCTTTTCACCACATGCTTCACGTGAGTTTTCATCCCAAATTCAACAAAATTCACATGGTAATTATAACGTTATTATTTAATTATTATTATTTAATTTAAGTATATCCAAGGTAATTATATAATATTTTAACCTTAAGGTTATCCGTGACATTACAAATGCTAATTAGGGCAGGTGTCAGATACATAAACATAATTATGAGTGCATGATTAAATTATATGCAACGGAGTAAATTAATACATATCTCTTACAAATATATATGAGTTCCAATTACATATATATAACTGAGGCCAGAAGTGGCTACAAAATACAATGTCAAAATATAAAAGAGGGTCATTTCTTTCACTATGTTATTAGACTCATTAGAATATAGGAACGATCATGCACTCAAGTTTTGTGGATCCATGGGATCCTCATAAACTTCAATGGGTAGGTTAGTTAGCGGTTCCTCATTCTCTTCCTCATCTGGAGGGCATGAAAAAAGTGAGTTGTATATACTTAGTAAGAAAAACAGTATTTAAATAACATTATAAGGTTTTAAAAGTGAATTATACTAACATAAATTCCTACCATTTAGTTACTTCATAGACCTATCTTACCTTATAAAAATAATTTATGTATTAGAGAAAATATCATGTTAATATAATTAAGACAAACAGACAGCATAATGGATAATAGAAAAAATCAAATAAATCATGAAATATTCAGATTTTTGTGTCATGTTTTGCGAAGTCATTACGACTTCCATGTCTGAAGGCAGATATAGATTTTCAACTACCCATATGGAATGACCAGATCAGATACAGATAACGACAATTTGTTCAGGCATATTTCTGGCTTGCCAAACCATGGTACGATTTATGACCACGACCGTACCAACAATAGTGGTCCTATCAGATACTCTATAGTCACGCCAATACTTAGCTAAAGGTGACCCCTAACAGATATTCGCATCACCACTCTCGTCAGAGGGTACACCATCCTCCACAGTGATAAATTTATCGAAACCTTGATAAATTTCTTCTACACTATTTTTTTTTCTTCCTCTCTTTCCTCTCTAAATCACTCACTCTCTCTCTCCAATTCTTGAAAGGTGGAAGAATGGAAGTGTGAAGAAAATGGAAAGGAAGAGCCCCTATTTAGAGAAAATGGGAGTCATTGGATTTACACCAAGTGGTAAAATCTGATGAAGAGAGAGAGAAAAATATGATCGGCACGAAAAACAGAGGAGGAAGACCTTATCCACCGGCGGCAGCACGCTACCAGAGGTGGACAGCGACACACTGCCCGAGGTGGTAGTGGCCTCACCCACCGGTATGCTACGGGCTAGCCTGCAGGCACAGGGACACTACCCTATCACACGTGCATATGGCCTAGGCGCGTTGGGCATAGCACGCCCAAGCCTACTGCACGCAAGCCCCAGGTGCGCAAGGACCTAGTCGTGCAGGCCTCCTGCACGGACGGCGTGCACAGTGTGCGGCGCATATCCACGAGCGTGGATGGGACGTGCGCATTGTGTGCATCTCCCGCGCATGCATGTGCACGACACATGGGCGCACACGCAGGCAACCATTTCTCATTAGATTTTCCCACGGGATTTTCTTCTGTTTTTTATTTTTTTAAAATTCGTTTAAAAAAATAATTAGATTAAAATAAAATTAACTAAAATCAAATAAAATTAAAATAAATAAAAATCGGTATAATTTACAAATTACGATAATAAGCTACTGAATAAAATAAATGAGTTTAGTATGACCTTACAACCCGAATAATTAGAGTTTTCCAAATATAAATTAAGCACAGTGATGAGCAGGGTGTTAAATCCCCCCACCTTAGAAACATTTAGTCCCCAGTTTTGTCTTGAACATGTCAGGAAACTTTTCCCTCATCTCGCTTTCTAACTCTCATGTCGCCTCTTCTGGTGTATGATGTTGCCACTGTACCTTCACCATGGGAATCGTCTTGTAGTGCAAGACCTTGTCGGTCCATCCAAGAAACTCTAAGGGATTTCCTTATATGTCATATCAGCGTGTATCTGCGTTTCATTGTGATGAATGATATGAGAAGGGTCAGGGTGGACTAAGACGGTACACCACGGGTCCAATGTGCTCAATAATCCAAAAAAAATCCCACATAACGAGAGCTTAACTTCCCTCTTTTCTCGAATTACATCTTTCCCTTATGGGGGGAAAAATTTGAGGAAAACTTGATCTCCAATTCTAAGGGTCACCTACTATTATCAGCGTAACTCTTTTGCCAGTTCTGTTTTGTAGCCAAATCCTTACGAATGATCGTGACCTTCTCATTAGTCTCTTGGATGAAGTCTGGCCCCAAATGAACTTGATTTCTGACTTCACTCCAATAAGTGGGAGAACAGCAGGGCCTACTATACAAGTCTTCATACGGAACCATACCAATGTTGGAATGATAATTGTTATTATAAGCAAATTCACATAGGGGAAGGTACTCATACTAGTTATCGTCAAAGTCAAAGACACAAGCACGCAACATGTCTTCCAGCATCTGAATAGTACATTTTGACTGACCATCCATTTGGGGATGATAAGTGGTGCTGAAGTACAATCTAAACCCTAGAGCTTCTAAAAAGCTGTCCAAAAAGTGAGAGGTAAATCAAGGATCTCGATTGGACACAATAGATGAGGGAACACTATGAAGTCAAACAATCTCATTAACATAAAGGCGGGCTAATTTACTGTTGGAGTTAGTGGTCTTGATAGGCAAAAAATGGGCGGTCTTGGTTAGTCTATCAACGATGACTCAAATAGCATTTCGTCTGGAGTAGGTCCTAGGCAGTCCAGTGACAAAATCCATGGTTACATGCTCCCACTTCCATTCAAGAATCGGAAGACCTTGTAACAAACTATCGAGTCTTTGATGTTCTGCCTTAATCCTCTAGCAAGTAAGGAATCAGGAGACATAGCCGACTATATACTTCTTCATTTCCGACCGCCAGTATTGACACTTCAAGTCTTGATACATCTTTGTAACACCCCGTCCATCACTGTGCTTAAATTATTTGGAAACCCTATTTATTCGGGCCTTTGGCCACGTTAAACTTAATTAATTTATACTGCTTAATATTTATCGTATTTTATAATTTTGGTTGATTTTTTATTTATTTAATTTTTATTTAATTTAAAGTCTAATTTAATTTAATTTATTTAATTTTAAGTCTAACTCGTTTAAATTAAATATAAAAATTTAGAAAAATTAGAAAACGGCAAATTGGAAAGAAAATCCTGTGGGGAGTCAAGTTGCCCACGCGGGTGCAAGGCAGAGCAAGCCACGGGACATGCTCATAGCGTGCACGTCCCATCCGCATGCAAGCACGCACACACACAGAGAACGGACCTCCCCTCCGCCCACCTGTTCGCACGGGACATGCGCACAACTCCGCGCGCACGGTACGGGGTCAGGACCTGTGCGTGTCCTATCGCATGCAAGCGGGCCATCCGCACGTCACATCGCGCGCGAACATGTGCCGTACACTGTGCGTGCAACGTCTGCGCAGCAGGCCTACGCAAATAAACCTTGTGCGCCTAGGGCATGCGCGTGGCGCCCACCATGCAGGCTAGCTTGCAGCACGTTGGGCGGGGCACTGCCACCTTAGGCAGTGCGCCACCACTGTCTCGGGTGGTGAACCGCCACCGGAAGTGAAGGAGGCCCTCCTCCCTTGTTTTTCACACTGAGCATCTTTTTCTCCTCTCTCTTTACCAGATTTCACCACTCGTGCGAATTTGACGGTTCCAAAACTCTATAAATTTCCCTTCCCCTTCCTTTCCTCTCCACACTTCTATTCTTCCATTTTTTAAAGATTTAGAGAGAGAGAGAGAGATAGTAATCTAGTGAGAGAAAAAAAGAAAGAAGGGAGAACAATGAAGGAGAAAACATCAAGGTTTTGGTAAGGAATCTAGTATTTCTTTTGACGTATTAAGGAGTATTTTTAGATAAGCTAATTTAATATGATTGTAATTTTATCTTTTTTGTATGCCTCTTTGTTCAGATGAGTCGAATTGTTCTTGTTTTCAAGCATGCTATGTGAATTGCATACACTTGATGAATTTGCAAGTAATAAATATAATATGTAATCAGTAACAGAGAAAAAGTATAAAAGAAAAGAAAAAGAGAAAAGTGGAATGAAACTTATATGGTCCGAAGTGTATCTATATTGACATGTATATTGCATCAAGTGTCTCATTAGGCTATTTATCTCTGATGGGTATCTATTTCCCTTGCCCTTTGGGGTATCTATTTCTCCCTCCCCTATCTGGTCACAAAAGACATAAGAGGACCACTCCTCGTAGATTATAATGTACCCTCTGACGAGAGTGGTATCGCACTCTCTATAGGGGTCACCTGTGGCTAAGTAATGCCCTGACTGTAGATATCTGTTAGGGCCATTATGGCTAGTATGACTGTGATCATAGATCGTACCATGGTTTGGCTAGCCGAAAATGGGTCTAAGCAAATTGTTGTATCTGTATCTAATCTGGTCATTCCACTTGTGTAGTTGAAAATCTGTATCTTCCCTTAAAGATGGAAGTTGTAACGAATTCGCGAAGTATGACACAAAAATCTGAGCATTTCATGATTTATTTGATTTTCTTTATTATCTGGCATGACGTATATTTTGTTGTCTGTATTAACGTATCATTTTCTTAAAAAATAAATGGTTTTTCATAATGTGAGATAGATAAACGAGGAGGTTAAATTGTAAATTAAAATTATTAACTTTTAAAATCTTACGATGTTAATTTAATACTATTTTTTTACTGAGCATATGGAACCCACTCTTTCCATACACCTCTAGATGTGGAAGAAAGTGAGGAACCACATACTGACCTACCCTTGGAAGTCTATGAGGATCCCGTGGATCCACAAGTTTGAGTACATGACTGTTCTCGCACTCTGATGGGTCTAATAACATAGTGAAAGAAGGGGGGGGGGGTGTTTTGTTTTATATTTTGCAGCCACTTTTGGCCTCAGTATATATATATATTGGAACTCATATGTATTTGTAAGGGATTTGTAATAATTTTGTTCTGCTGCATAAATTTTATCATGCACTCGTTATTCTGAATCTGTATCTGATACCCATTTTCCTTAATTAGTACTTGTGATGTCACAATCTTGGTACTCTCGAGATGGATAGATAGTTTGGAGGAATGAGCGGTTTTGAGAACATCTATCCTTACAGCGACGAGAACCAAAATTCATTCCAAAATCTAAACAGTCCATCATCTTAAATCCTAAAATTAGGAAATTCATCAAAAGAGAACTTCTGAGGTTCTTGGTGAGTTCCAGGTCGATGGACTGAGCTTCCCAAATTTTCATGAAGAGATCCGGCAGGGCTCGGATGTGAGCGGGATAGGTACCTTTGCCATAATAGCTGAGGCAGAGCGACTACATAATATCCATTAATTTCCAACTTGAGGCCATGGTTTGGGCGAACATCGCAGACTCCTTTTGGTTTAATGCATCAGCGACTATATTTTCTCTACCGGGGTGATAAATGGTCTTACAATCATAGTCCTTTAGAAGATCTATCCACTCTTGCAATCATAAGCCTTTAGAAGATCCATCCAATCTGTCTCATATTTAACTCCCTTTGCAAGAAGATGTACTTCAAACTCTTGTTATCAGTGTAAATCTCAAAAGTCTAACCAAATAGGTAATGATGCCATATCTTTAGGGCAAAGATAATGGCCACCAGCTCCAGGTCGTTGGTAGGATAGTTTCACTCATGAGGTTTCAACTGTTTAGACCCATAGGTGAGTACTCTACCATGCTACATCAAAACACACCCCAAGCTAATATGAGATGCATCACAGTAGACCTGAAATCTTTTAATATTATCAGGGAGGATCAACACAGGAGCAGAGGTAAGTCGACACTTTAATTCCATGAAACTTTCATTACATTCATAATTCCAGACAAATAACATGCCCTTTCGAGTGAGTCGAGTCAATGAAGCAGCAATCCTAAAAAATCCATCGATGAATCACTGGTAACCTATCAAGCCAAGGAAACTACGTACCTCAGCTACATTGGTGGACGGATTCTAGTTGATTGTTGTTTCAACCTTGGACAGATCCACAGAAATTTCTTCACTCGAAATTACATGATCAATGAAGGAAACTCGATCATACTAGAAGGAGCATTTACTAAGTTTAGTACACAGTTGGTTCTGGTAAAGAGTCTCCAACACTTTAGACAAGTATACTATATGTTCAATCTAGATTCTTGGAGTATACTAAGATGTCATCAATAGATATGATAATGTATTGATCTAGTGCGTGCTGAAAAACTCTATTCACGAGGTCTATGAAGACAGCAGATGTACTAGTTAACCCAAATGACATTACCCTAAACTCATACAAACTGTATCTGCACTGGAAGGAAATCTTCAGAATATCTTTTTCTTTAACTCTCAGCTAGTGATATCCCGTCTTGAAATCAATCTTAGAGAAAACTGTGGCTCCTTGCAATTGGTCAAAGTGGTCATCGATCCGATGTAAGGGATACTTGCTTTAATCGTTACTTGGTTAAGTTCCCGATAATCCATGCAAAGTTTGAGGGAATCATTCTTCTTTTTCACGAACAATACTGGGACGCCCCAAGGAGAATGACTTAGGGAGATAAACTTTTAGGTAATTTGTTCAGAAAGCTAATTTTCTAGCGCAGCAAGCTCAACACAACTCATACAATAGGCAGGTTTTGAGATTAGTTGGGTTTCGGCAGCAGTTCAATTAAGAATTCTACCTCTCGCGGGGGAGGCAAACCAAGAAGTTCGATGGGAAAGACATCCGAAAAGTTACAAATAATTGGTATGGAACACACAGCAGGATCAGAACACATATTCCTATTTATTCAATTGTTAGAAAAAATAATAAATTTTATTTCTTTTTTGGGGATCACAATGTTACAATTTTACTTTCACAATCAATTATTACTTTATATTTTTCTAAATAGTCTATTTCTAATATCACATCAAATTTTAAAAAATCTAACAATATTAAATTCACAAATACTTCTATCCTTGAAGCCTTTATCTTACAATCTTTATATACACAGTGAGCTTCTAAAAATCTCCTAGAGAGAGTTTTTACCGTTAATATTTCCACTAAAGGTTCTGGTCTAATATTAAGCTTACAAGCAAATGCACAGGAAATAAAGGAGTAAGTAGCACCTATATCGATCAAAGCCTTGGCAGACGTATCATGAATAGAAAATAAATCGTGGATAAGAACAGGAGTATAGAGAGCACCAGGTTTGTCTAGGTGGTACACACAACCCTGTGCTACAGGCCTGGACAAATTCTTCATTCGTTGGGGGCAGTCCTTTATAAGATGTTGGGTGCTTTTGCACTGGCAGCAGGCGTGATCGATACGCCAACAGGGTAGGTCCCCATGCGAGCGACCACAATGCTGGCAAGGTTGGTTATGTCGACCAGGCTATCCCATAGGGTAGAGGCAAGGCAGGGGAAAGGGCAATTTTGGTTCGTTTATCAGGATGGCTACTTACTAGGTCAGACCATCTCCTTTTAGGCTGTTGGGGTTGTTGTTGTTGGGTACGGACACAGACAATGCGTTGGTGCATGATTGAGATGAGGTCTTCGACCAATTGGGCATGTTTTAGTACCTCCACATATGAGCTGGGTCTCAACATCGTAACCCAATCATAGATGTAAGCATAAAGGCCTTTTACAAACTTCCTAACTTTACTACTTTCGAGGAGTGACCATTAGAGGGGCGAACCTAGACAATTGGATAAAAAAGGCTGCATACTGGGCAACCGTCAGATTTTCTTGGTGAAGATCTTAAAATTCCTCTTCCTTCTTTTCCCAGACATAAATAGGGAAAAATTTGTTAAAGAATGCATGCATAATACTTCCCAGGTTGTAGGGGTAGGTAAGACTTCCTTGTTAAGTCGCCACTAGTGTTCTGCTTCACCGTTTAGCATAAAGGCTATTAGGAGAATCTTCTGTTTCTCAGTCAAGTCTAGGATAGAAAAAATCTTCTTTATCTATAGGATCCAGACTTCGACTACTAAGGGATCAGGGCCACCTTCAAAGTGTGATGGGTTAAACTTCCTAAACTCTACTATGTTGTGGGAAATGGACTATTCGATCGTTCAATATTCTAGGGCAGGAGGTGAACAAGGGTTAGCTTGATTTTGTCCTACAGCTGCAATTAATTCTTGGATGGCTCAGAAGAGTTCGGCAAATTCAGCCCTAGTTGGGTGATCCAGGGTTTCAGATCGCTCGGTACACTCTACGGATGGTCTTTCTGACATCATTCCTACAAAAAAAAAGGAAGACACGAGTTGGTGGTCTAATTTTTAAAAAGATGACTTATTCTTCCTTGGTACTCTAAGGGTCTTTCTACATAAGGCCTCAGTTGTAAGGGATTTGGTCCGCGTAATCTGCTCTGATACCATTTGTGATATCTCAAATGCTAATTAAGGCATGTGAGTTTCAGATACAGAAATAGAATTACAAGTGCATGATTAAATTATATGCAGTAGAGCAAATTAATATAAATCCCTTACAAATATATATGAGTTCCAATTACATATATATAACTGAGGCCAGAAGTGGCTACAAAATACAATGTCAAAATATAAAAGAGGGCCATTTCTTTCACTATGTTATTAGACTCATGAGATTACATGAACGATCATGCACTCAAGTTTTGTGGATCCATGGGATTCTCATAAACTTCAATGGTAGGTCAGTTAGCAGTTCCTTATTCTCTTCCTCATTTGGGGGGCATGAAAAAAGTGAGTTGCATATACTTAGTAAGGCAAATAGTATTTAAATAACATTGTAAGGTTTTAAAGATGAATTATACTAACATAAATTCCTACCATTTAGTTACTTCATAGACCTATCTTACCTTATAAAAATAATTTATTTATTAGAAAAAATATCATGTTAATATAATTAAGACAAAATCACAGCATACTTGACAATAGAAAAAATCAAATAAATCATGAAATGCTCAGATTTTTGTGTCATACTTCGCGAAATCATTACGACTTCAATCTCTAAAGGTAGATACAGATTTCTGACTACCAATGTGGAATGACCAAATTATATACAGATAATGGCGATTTGCTCAGGTATATTTCTGGCTTGCCAAACCATGTCACGATCTATGACTACGGTTGTACCAACCATAGTAGTCTTATAAAATATTCTATGATCATGAAAGTACTTAGCTAAAGGTGACCCTTAACAGATATTCGCGTCACTACTCTCGTTAGAGAGTACACCCTCATCCACAGGGAGTGGTCCTCTTACGTCTTTATAGACCAGATGGGAGGAAGGGAAAAAACAGATACCCCGGATGGAGATAGGAGAACAGATACCCCTCATAGATAAAAAGTCTAACGAAACACTTGATGCGTTATGCATGTTAATACAGATATATATTTCGGACCATTAGTGCTTTATTCCACTTTTCTTTTCTTTTTCTTTTTGTTCTTGTTATTTTCTAGATAACCTTACCGATTTTATATTATTTTAATTATATGCAAATCTTCACGTGTCTATAACTCACATAGCATGCTTGAAATTAAGAACAATTCAACTTACTAAGCCTATTAACACAAAACATGCAAAACAGTCAAATCACAAAATTATCAATTTAATCATTTTTTTATCTAAAAATACCCCTTAAGACGTTTAAAGAAATACTAAATTCCTTATCGAAACTTTGATAATTTCTTCTACACCGTTCTTCTTCTCCTTCTCTCCTTCTATCTTTAGATCACTCTCTTTCTATCTATCTCTTTCTAACTCTTGAAAGGTGGAAGAATGGAAGTGAGGAGAAAATGGGAGTTGTTGGATTTGCGTTAAGTGGCAAAATCCGGTGAAGAGAGAGAGTAAAAAAATGTTTGGCACACAAAACAGAGGAAAAAGACCTCCTCCACTGATGGCGACACCACAAATGGTGGCATGCCACTAAAGGTAGGCGGCGACATTACCTGAGACAGCAGTGGCCCCACCGGCCCCGCATGCACACTGTAGGCCTAGCTTGTAGGCGCTAGGCTACCTTGCCGTGAGTAGGGCCTAGGCACGCTAGGGCGCTGCGCGTAGGCTTGCTATGCAGACAGCACGCGCACAGTGTACAACACCTTCCTGTTCGTGCGTGATGTGACACGCGTGGACAGGTCCTGCCTGCCACGACACGACGTACACACAGGCCTGTCCTCTGCGTCGCGCATGATGGGACGCGTGCACTATATGCATAGGCGCCCACGCGAGTAGCCCATTCCCGCAAGATTTTTCTCACGGGATTTTTCTCCCTTGTTTTCCAATTTTCCTACAAATCATTTATTTAAAAAAATGACAATTAATTAATTAAATAAAAATAAATAAAAATCATATAATTTACGAATTATGATAATAAACTGCGTAATAAAATAAATGAGTTCAATGTGGCCTTAAAACTCGAATAATTAGGGTTTTCCAAACACAAATTAAGCACATTGGTGAGCGGGGTGTTACACGGGTGCCTAAAAGCAGCAAGCTAACAAGTTAATGTCCGGTCCAAAAAAATCAAAATCTTTACATTTTATAAAATTACCACATTCTTACCTTGCTTTTGATCAGAAATCACCTTTGTTGGGTGATTAAAATTCACAAAATTGTTTCCTAAAACTCGTGCCTAACTTGCCAAAAAGAGTTTGGGTTTTGGTTAGTTTTTTGGTTCGATGTTTATCAAATTTTCTCACCCTAAATCATTTTGTTTCACTTAGATTTTTTGTTCCTTAGTTTCTTCAATGATTAAACTATAACACAATGTAATTACTCTCCTAGAATCATTTAAAAGTCTTAACGATCTGCATTCTCTATTGAGAAAAGAGTTCTACCACATGTATAAAACTTAATAAAACTTGTGCGATAATATACTAAAATTTATAATTCAATCATCCCCTGAATGGAGTTATAGTTACGAGTCTAAAAAAATCTTTGAGTTATATCACTATGACATATTTAGATAAACTATGCAAACAAAACTTCTAAAATTATTAAAGATTTTTTAGAATCTTTCTTTGATCTTGAACATGCTCTTGACCCAGACTGATCTGCACTAGGGGGTGTGAATTGGGGTGAGCTTCAAGGACTCAGTAAGAAAAAGGTAGTACCCATATAGAGGCATGCAAACAACCAATCATACGCGTTTCAGAGACCAATGTATATTTTAAAGCGAAGTTCCCAAACATGAAAAATAATATAACAACAATTCTTTTCATTTGTCATTCCACATATCCATTTCTTTTTTCTTTGATACCTCACATATCCTAGTTGTTAGGGATATAATTGTTATGATCAAGATCTAATTCTTCGTGTAATATATTGAATACATTATTATTTGATAATTTATTTTAACATATGGCAATAATATTTTTATTATCATATTTATTGTCACACCCCAAAAACCTTTGTGCTTAATTTATAATGTGAATCCTTATTTCTTCGGGCCCTAAGGTCGATTAAAATTCTTTAATATTTTGTATTTTTAAATTTTCAAATGAATATCATATTTCACATTTTACATTTCATGTTTTATTTGATTGCATAATTCATAAAATTAATTATTTTATTTTCTCGTAAGAAAAAATTTATTTTATTTATTATTTAAATAAATTTAAGGAAAACCAGAGAAAAATGCAGAAAATCCCGCGGGAAGGATCCCACCTGAGCAAGCTCCTCACGCTGCCTGTGCGTGCGCAACTAGCGCAGGACGTGCACACTGTGCGCATATCCCATCCATGCAGAATGCGAGGTGCGGTCTGTGTGTGCGTCTTATTATGCACAGACAGGCGTGGCTTCATGTACCTTGTGCGCGCGTCGTTCGCACGGTAGGCTTGCGCACTATAGGCCTGGCCGTTGCGCGACAGGCTAGGCCGACGCGTGCAGCGGGCTAAGCCTGTAGTGCACGACTAGCTGGGGTAGCGTGCGCCGCCCGCTGTTGCTTGGGCAACATGTCGCCGTTGTTTAGGTAACGTGCCTTTAATTTTTACGTCACCGTCACATCACATCGTCTATATGTCAGTCACATCCGTCAATTGTCACATCTCACCTTTCCCATTGACTTTCTCTCTCCTCACTAAATTTTACCACTTTGGCAAATTCGACGGTCCCTATTTTCTATAAATAGGGACCTTCCCTTCACCATTTCC
>NW_019014654.1:540905-553824 GCF_000150535.2 Carica papaya | reverse complement strand
TTTCCGTGTAATTTAGATGAGATAATTATTGATATGTGATGCAAATGATGGTGGAAAATAATTAAGCATGAAATGACATATAGATATGAGCAATATGTATTAGTAATTGGCATGCATAATTCATAAAGTGTTTTGTTAAAATTTTTATCTTTGAAAGGTTTCTGTTTCTCTCCTATCTAATTTGAAAAGACATGAGAGGATCACTTCTTATAAATGACGGCATACTCTCTGACGAGAGTGGTGACGCAATATGATTACAGAGGTCACCTTTGGCGAGTACAACCATGACCAGAGTTAACATGTAGGACCACTGTGGTTGGCACGACTGTGGTCATAGATTATATTATGGTTTGGCAAGCCGTAAATGTATTGTTGATTTGGCAATCTGTAAATTATTGTTATAAAATGAAATGAATTGGTCATTCCGCATGGATAGTCAGAAATCCGTATTGCCCTCAGTAGATGGAAGTTAGAACGATTTCGCGAAAAATGACATGAAAAATAGTGAATACATGATTTGTTTGATTTTCTCTATTTTTGTCATGATATATTTGATTGATATGATATGATGGGTTCAATGATTTTTTTTAATAAAATAAATTATTTTCATAATTTAATAAAGGATCCTGACATAACTCTTGATGGTAAATAATGATGATGCATTTAATTACTTTTAAAATCTTATTATATTATTTAAATATTATTTTTCTTAGTAAGTATATGGAAGTCACCCATTTCCGTGTCCCCTTCTAGATGAGGAGGATAGTGAGGAACCAATCACTGAACTACTTAAAATTTTTTAGGATCCCGTGGATCCATAAACTTTTATGAGTACGTGACTTGTTCCGCACTCTGATGAGTCCTTTTACTGGCTTTTTTTATATTTTGATATTTTGTATTTTGTTATATAACACTTCTAGCCTCAGTTATATATGTAATTGGGAACTCATCTATTTTGTAAGGAATTTATAATAAATTGCTCTACTACATATATTTAACTATTATGCACTCGTAATCTATTTCTGTATCTAGCATCTTTATATCTTAATTAGCATTTGCGATGTCACATTTATTATGTTGTTGTTTAATTTATATGATAAAGTTCTTAATTAAATTTAGAGACTTTACATCAAGATGGAGATCTTGATAATGAAAGTAAAACTTTTTATGATTTAATTTAAAATATTCTTAGTTGTTGGATCATCAAAATAGGACATTAATAATCTAGTAAGACTAATATATATGTGATGGTCTCTATAAGATAAAGATTAATTAATTTTATTAAATAAATAACATACATAAATGATGTATATGGAGATATGATCATTGAACCAACCCAACTTAGAATTCCTAACGGTTAATATTATCTTAAACTGTCAATAAAATATTTTTTTTAAAATGATGAGATATAAAATTTTTTTTTACCTGAAATCATCATAGTAATTAACAAGTTATTTATCATACTTTACATTCATATATAGATTTTTTAGAAAATTTAGATACTAAGATATAATTTGAAAATAATCTATAAAATTCTAATAATTATTTTAAAAATCAATAAGTTATTTTTTATAAAAAAAATGGAGTCCTCAAATGAAAACCACCCCAATTCTTACCTGAAACATAATCGAAAAATGTATCAATTCTCACTGGGTTCAAATCTACGATCCTCCCTAATTTCGACTTTCAAATGATTTTTCTTGTTTTCAAAACAGAAATACGTGCGTTAAATTACAAATAATAATTATTTATTATTTTATTTATTATTATTATTATTTTCTTTCTTTTTACAAACACAACGTGAAGGGGGAATAAATTTTACCTTGGACATGTGGTCTTTGGTTGTTGAAGTTACCATGCACCACCACATATACCCCCACATGCATTGTCAAAGCCCACTGCAAACAGCAGCGTACACGCTCAGATCCACTTCATCTCACCCGTCACTCGGAGATCTGAAACAGATCGCCCCGTTATTACACACACTGCGTATTTTCTCTCCGTACAGAATTGACTTGTCGCGATGCCGATCTTCTTCTTCTATTGCGCACAGGACCTATCACAGAGTTTCCTACTTGTGTTGTGCAGCAATAGCTGTGCAGAGCTATTCGGCCTTTTGCTCTCCCTGCATCGTGTGCCTAACCCAGCTTCCTACATCGCCGACATGTAAGAAATGCTTAGATCATATATGATTTATTGTGAACCAGTAAATACTTCCACTATGAAAAAGAGTTGTGATAAGAAATGCTCAATTTTTCGCGCTCTTGCTACGGTTAAGCGATCCTCTTCGGATAATTCGTCTAACCGAAGGATAAGTAAAATGTCCTTAAGTTCTTTATAACGTTGTAAAGTTTGCTTAACATTTTCCGCAGTTTCATAATGCTCCTCACCAACGACTCGAAGTTGGCGTATAGTTGATGTTGAGTCTAGAAGATCTACAGCCGGATATATACCTTTTACAACTAATCCTCTTTATAGTATGGTATTAGCATATAAAATGTACAAATGTCATGGCAAGAGCAGGGTTGGTCAAATCATTCGCAGGAACATAAACTGCAATGCTTCGGGGAGTTGAAAATAAGCGTAGATCTGGAGAATCCCGAATAAATCAACCTTTCGAACTGCTGCTAAATCCATGGGCTGCAATTGTCTCAGTATTAATGGAGATTGTAGAATCATAAACAATTCTCCTGCAGTAGCTCTATAACAAAGCCCTGTGAGGATGCCAAAAATCCCACCAAAAGAATAGCATCAATTAAACGTCTCGATAAGTATGGCTCAAGGGGAAAGGAGAATTTTCTTGACAAAGCAAGCCCTGGTCAAGGGTATATGCTCTATGACCTAAAAGGAGATCTTAGGTTTCAGCTTCTTCTGCTTCTTCCTCTCAATTATTTCTTCATCTTCCTCTTCCTTCGTAGTCCTTATGTTCTCAAAATTCTCCTTGCTTATTCTCAAAAAATTTTCTTCTCTCCGACGCTCGATTCCCCTCTGATTTCCCCTTTCGCATTGTCCCTCTCCTTTTTTTTTTTTTTTTTTTTGCTCGGATCCCTTCCGCCTCAAGAAACAAATGTAGGAGGCCGTATATTCAAGGTCCTAGAGCACTCAGACTCGTTCGATCATATACACTCGTCCTGTACTGTTAGATGCGCAAGGTGGCCAATTGCTCTGGGCCCCGCTTATCGTCTTTGCCCTTGTGGATGTTCATTAAGGGAATTTTCATCCTTTGGCACGGGCGGGTGGCCGACCAAAATTCCAATAATGAATACTCACTAATCATTCTTTCCTCATTTTTCGCCCGTAGCATAATCATGGCCGTTCAATCCATTATTTCTTTTCGTTTAGTGTAATCGTGACCGTCCATTTATCTTTTCTTTCATGTGGCACGATCTTGCCCATGCATTTCGCTTCTTCCTTACTGCTCAAAATGATCATTTCCATTTTTATAGTATTGTTTTCAATTTACAATATTTATTCAATTTTTAGTATATATTAATACTAAATTTCAAACTTGATTGTCATAACTTCATTTTTAACTATATACCATTTCTATAAATGACTGTTTGTTCTATTTGAAGTCATCTTCTATCTATATATCTATATATATATATATATATTCACACTTAATTTAGTTTCTAATATGCCATTTCGAAACTTGACTATCTTATTTCTAATTTTTAGTTCTATTTGTTTTCATATTTGAATTTATCGTCCCCATCTTCAATTGTATTATTCCCAAGCTCTCTTTTTTTATAAAGAGGTAAGTCCATAGTTTTGCTGTAAATATAAGTATTTGAATAGTGTATGAATCGGAATTAAGCGTAAAAAACCCTTTTTATTTATAGATGATTAAGGATCATTCATAATTTTTTAATAAGTTATTGTTATTTAAAATTTTTAATTACTGATTAATTAAAATTTATATTTGTATTAAGTAAAGAAAGGATTACATAGAAGAAATAACACATAATACAAACAATTGAATAATGGTATATCTAGAAATATCCAACTTTACTATTATACACATTTTTTTTTTATATTAAGTTTTAAGTGCCATGCTCGTGAAGCAAGTCTCGATTTCATCTTCCCCGTTGTCAAATAATTTTGAAAACTTATCATTCACTTGCTTTTTATGCTTATCTGTATCCATACACCACCTCCCATCAGTTTTTATGAAGTTATTTCTTTTATGTATATATTATATTTGTATTCAATTTGATCTCTATTCCATCTTATGTCAAATTAATCATTATATCTTCAAAAAATATTAAATTAATTTCTCTCGTAACTACTTACTAACTCCATTAATATATGTATCCCATGTTATCAAACTTTGAGACGTAATAAAATTCATATGGATATTTTTTTCATGTTGGATATAACATGATATTTAATTCTATTTACTTTTATATATTATTTATTTCAAATTTCAATCACAACATTATTCTTTTTTTCATTCTTAATCTAAAATTAATTTAAATCAACTTAAATTTGTATTATCCATGAGGATACCAGCAAAACCATGGATTTTCATTTCCAAAATAATCTCTTGCTTCCAATATATTCAAATCCATTCATTTCCCATCCACGTGTCCATTCTTGCATGAAATTCTTCTCGGTTTCTTTACTATTTTCTGAGTAAAATCCAAATATATATGACATATATACACACATATATTTATATATATATTCTCCTTACCCACAAATAAAACCTTGAATATCTCAATTCAAACGTTAAATGTTTGTAAATATAATGCATGCATGTATTAGAAGTTGGACATCTTCCTCTAACGTCTTGCAGAAGATATCTCAGTAGACAGTGAGGAAATAGATGAGGAAGAAGAAAAGGAAGAAAGAGTAGCGTTTAAGGGGAGGTACTTGCCAATTCTTTAATTCTCGACTAATTCAGATCGGTAAGGGCGTTCATGGGTCCATAACCAAACCGGATTGAAAAAATTATGACACGGGTATACATTGTGTGTATATATATTTTTCTTCTGTTTTATTAATTGGTCCAGACTCAGTCTGGACTGGAACAGAGTGGTTATCTTAAATCAAGGACTCCGGTCCGGTTGGGTCTTATGGTAAGAGATCAGTAAATGAACACCTTTATAAATTAGTTGAAGTTAATCTATTTATTTACACATCAAACACCACATGATATTGGATGAAAAATATACCTAATTAAATTATGACATACGTCAAGTCCAACAACACATTGCACAAGTATTAACCGAATTAATAAGCATTGATGAGACAGGCCAAATTGAGCAAAAAGAAAAAATAGTATATAGACAAAAATAGAATTACGCATTTTTAAACATTCATCTGGGCACGATTCCTTCTATGCATTGTCATAGCAGGATATATTACCTTGATCCACTACAATCTTTAACTTCCAGTGGTAGAGCATTTCTTCTCTTTGGAGAATAGATGTTTGATCATCCAATAACTCATTCTCCAGGTTGTTTGAAAAAGGAAGTTCTTTTAATCCTTGTTAGTCGAGTAATCCATCTATGTTTCACTTGAACAATATTTCAGAAGACCCTTATTCTGTCCAAGGAAATATGTCTAAATTAATTGTCTAAAGACATTACTCAAGAGTCCGCCGAAGCTTTTATGTTCCACCTTTATTTGTTCACTTCAACACACTCATTCTCTCCTCTTTAATGGGTATAAGTTCTTCTATGCTAATTCAAGCTGTCATGCTACTAACTTTTTTTGAAACATCGCACGTTCCTGGCTACATGATAAACCAATTGTCATGCTCCGGAATTTTGCATGACAAGCCATTTAAAAGACTGATTTGTTTGCAAGTATTTTCCAAATTTATCAACCACAAAATCTCATAAATTATGACGTAAATCTGTTGCCTGCACTTGTATACATTGTGCTGCCAATTGCAAATGAGCGTTATAATATGGATTCCAAAAACGTAATCACAAGCAATTTTCTCTTGGTTATATCTCCCATCTTTTCTCCTCCTTTCTCAGAACCCTCATTTACTTTCTTACCAACTCTTATCATTATTTCCAACTACCTCACTATTTAGTAAGTTCAATTAGATTTCATCATCTCATCCCTTCAATTAAACTACTGATTCCCAAGTCTCAATTTCTCTCCTCAAAAAGTCAAAACTATTACTCTGTTTATAGCCGCCGTAAACACAAAATGCCTGCTCTAACCCCAGTTACAAGATCACTTTTACCTCAGCTGCACTTGTCTCCATTTACCAATCCTACAACTGTTGCATCTCTCTCTTCCTAAGTCGCACTTATCACTAACTCCCAGTTCTATTCTAACACAACCTCTAATTCTTAAATCCTTATTTCTAACTATGTAAACTCCTATCTCTCTCTCTCTCTGCCATCCTTATCTCAACTAACAGTTCATCTCTCCTCTTAAAATTCACATTCAACCTTACCAGCTCTAGCTGCCACATTTCTTTATCTGAAAAAATTATCTCAAATTCCTGATAAAATTCTAATTTAAAATCCACCATCAAAATCCTCAAGTCCTGTTCCAAACTCTCCATCTCCACTCTCTTTTCAACCATCTCATCTTATCTCAATTGAAATTTGAACTCCAAATCCACCTCCTTTGATTCCAGTCAATCTGCCCATCTTATGATTACATAAAGCAAAACATGCTATACCACAACAAACATCGTACTAAGCCTTATCGTTGAGCTTCCTCCAAATTCCACCACTTCCAAAACTTTCCCTATTGAACCCAAAACTTTACTAAAACAACAAAACAACTTAGTTGGCAACAGGCAAGGACAACAGAATACAATGCCTTATGGCTAATAAAACTTGGTCTTTAGTTCCCCCTCCCCATGGAACCAACATTTTGAGATCCAAGTAGATCTAGCCAGGACTAAGTCAGATAGCACTCTTGAATTGCTGATAGCTAATTGGTGGCCTAGAGTCTCAAATATCATAAGACATTAATTATGATGAGACATATAGTCCAACTGTCAAAGTCTGCTTCCATTCATCTCGTCTTATCTCTTTTTGTCTCCTCTTCGTGGCCTATCTATCAACTGCAAGTTAAATGCCCTCCTCAATGCGACCTCTTAAAAAATGCATACATTCACCAATCACAAAGTTTTAAAGACCTGAACAATCCTGATTATATTGCAAACTGCAAAAGACTCTCTATGCCATAAAACAAGCCCCTCGAACTTGAATCTTTGTGTGTATCCACGCTTTGAGGAGGAATAACTATATGTAGTTAACTTGTGTAGCTACTTTTAGATTTGTTATCCCATGATCTGTTAAACGAATTCCATCTTATGGAGAATTCTCCATTGTAACCTTGTATAAAAATATATTATAAAAAAAATCAAAGGACCAAGTAGTGATATCATTCTGAAATTTAAAGGTGATGGAGACCTTAATTTTAGAACATTTATGCATTATCAATCTACCTTGTAATTCAACCCAGACATGTCAACCGGGTTCTCAACATTGCTTTCTTGGGTTTAAATGCTGCTGTTTGCCGAAAAAAGGGTTGAGCAAAAGTGCTGCTTAATAAATAAAAGCTACATGAATTGTAAATCTATAACGATAAGTCGACTCCAGACAAATTCCAGCAATGTCAAGTTACCAAGCCCACCAAGCTGATACTGTTATTTCTGAAAATGTAAAGGGGTTTCTTAGGGACAGATGAAATATAGGACATTTTAGTGAAAGCATATGGATTGGTACAATGTCTGACTAACATCACAATTCAACCTGTATATGAAACAGAGAATAAGAATATCTTGTTTTCTTTATCTTGGTACTGCAGATCCGATTAGGACCATCAACCAATTCTCCAAGAGTGTCTATCAGTGCACAAAATTCAGACTACCAGAATTTTGTAATAAAGGGATTTAAACATCCATGAATCCAAAGCAATGACATTCAATTTATTCAATTCTCATTTAATTCTTAGATTTTAGTTATATCTTATATAAAAAGTAATCATACTCTACAAGTTTAATGCATAAATACACTGCAATTACATCTTCTGTTCTAGCACCACCAATTTATATTCCTAGTTGTCAAGGAATAATCACAAAAACACTCACCTTCAGTTGGGCATAAAATTTCCTTGGAATTCAAATGTTATTTTCATTCCAATTTCTATCACTTTTGTATTGTATTCTCATTTATATGTCATAAATTTAAATTTAAACTAAAGTCAACCTTGTGGCATTTATTTACCTTACAGGGCAATTATGGAAATTTTCTTCCCAAATCCTTTTCCTGTGTGTCCTTGAATATATAAAGGGAAAATTAGAAAATATAAATGCAACATTTCAGTTCTTTTTATATCAACTGGAACCAAGAAAAAACGGGGTGAAAATCCTAGAAATTGTCTTCCCCAATCCTTTTCCTCCGTATCCTTGAAAAAAAACAGGTGAAAGCAAAGGTTATTAAAAAGGCAGCCTTGCACTTTCACCGAGGGTAATAGATGAGAAATGGTTTGACGTGGAATAATCATTTCAACATGTTTTATTTGCAATAAAATATTTTACATCCACAATCATAGTACACGAAATGCTGCCACTATAAACAACATAATTTACAACTTCAAGCCAGAGAGTTTGTAGAAGAGAGGAAATAGGCTCTTCTCTTAAAATGATCATACATCACTATCTTAGAACATTCTCACACATTTCCAAACCACTAAAACACCTCCTCCGATATAAGCTAAACTTCATGGCTTTCCATAACATACCTAAATGGGAACTTAAACTGAAAAAACACCATTTTCATTAAAATGTCTGGACATGAATATGATTTTATATCATAAAAAGTTTAACTTAAGAAACAGAGTCCTAATCCAAGATGGAATGAGATATCTGCCTTGCCCTAACATTTTGAAAATTTTAAAATATTATTGCTGTTTCCATGATAGTGGAAAGCAGACGCATGGAACCAAAAAGGTTTTCACTTTGGTGTTTGTTATATGTTTCCCAGAAACAAAGAGACTTGAAAAATGAAAACATGACCAAAGTACATGCTGAAACCATATCAGCTTTCATTTTGAACAAGTTATCGCAAAATGGTCCAACACTCTACACCTCTCACTGTTTAGTGTTGTCTGAGGCTTGCTACAATAAGGGTGGATAAAAATGTGTTCTTGCTGTTTAATCTATCTAAAAAATGTAGACATTAATCCTCAAAAGGATGTCTGCAATAACATAGATATAAGCAAATATATTAGTAGAGAAACAACTAGAAGTATGCCAATAGAATAAGTATACACCTCAACAAATGTGAAGACTCGTTGAAACTTCAAAGCTTACCAACATAACTATGCGTGCCTGCGTCTTTTTGCATTGTCCTCATTGAAGAGTTCCCAGCTATTGTGATCAAGAGTGGTCAGGTCATCAAGATCCGCAATAGCCAGCAAGTATTGGGTGAGCTTTACAAGTTCCTGATCACTATCTCGATTTGCATGAGCCCTCTTAAATGGCTTAATTTTCAATCCATTTTGTGGGTTCATCACAAAATTTCTTCGCAAATCATCAAACATGATTGTGTTTTTTGCACTGTAAAACTGCAGATGTATTGAAAAATAAAACAAAATAATTATTCAGGCCACTGAATGGAGCTTGTTCACTATATTTGCAATGAATCCATTCTCTATAATATTCAGGGGGAAAGGAAAAGCCTTCTTCCATTTGACAAAATCATCGGTAGCATGCAGTATCAACATTATTTAAGAAAATGAAGATGTTCCATGGTCTAAATGAACCATTACCATGACTTAAGAATGAAGAACATTCCACTCATTTTCCTAGTAACAACTAGGCTGCAAACTGTATCACACATGCAGAGCAGCTGTCTTTAAATGTGATTAGAATTTAAGTTATCTGTAAGGGATTTCTTAGGGTAAAAGATGCATATTCACCAGCTTAAGGGAGAGTGTTGAGAATTCTCCAATCTCTGTTGTAATGTTAGGAAATTTGTCTTCCTAAAAGTATGAGATACAGGTCAGGGATCTCACTAATATAGAGATTTGATTTGATTTAATATTTTTGTAATTAGTCTGTTGTTTCTTTTCTCTTTCTAACAGCTATGCATACCCATGTATATGTTCATTCTCACTATACAAGAAATTCAGTTTCTATCTAAATTCCACAATTCAGATTATGTAGGATCCATACTCTGACAAGCGTATATCAATTACTGAAGGCAGTTAAGGTTTGAATTTGTAAGTTAGTTGTTGATAGGCAGCTCCTAGTTTAAGGAAATTATTTTTATCCAAAAGGTTGCAATAAATTTGTCTGGAAATTATGTAATGGACAAGCATAAATCTCTAAAAAAATATTGAGTATTTTCTTACTCAAAGAGATTGTTGGATTCTATCTTACAATTGAGTCTATACTTGTGTCTAAAAATAGCAAAAGATAGAAGATCCAGAAAACTATTATCTGTACCAACATACTTTCAGTGTTAGTCCCGTAACTAGGATCCAGAAACCGCCCTCTTCAATAACGTATTTTAGTGTTTGTAGTCCTAAACCTAGATCCTGGATTAAGGCACATACTAATTCAGTAATAGAGTTTTCAGTACTAGAAGCTGAGAGTTTATGGGACCACCATGTGCTCCACCTTCAATGCGAGCCATCCTCGATAGTATGACAATGTGCAAGAAGCAAATGCCCATACAAAACTTCAAAATCAGTAGCCAGAAGAGTGAAACTCAATACAATACTTTGCCAACAAAATCCAATTGATGGAGGAGCTAAGCACCTAAAGACTTTTAGCTTGAGTCTATTTATAACAGTAATCCAAACAAAAATCTTAAAAGTTAAGAGAAATTTAGCCTTAAATGTGGAAGTCCCATTCTGACAACTGGAATCATGGGTCAGACAGTAAACAGACAAGTGCAAATGCTAGAAGGATCCAAGGTCAAAATATTTTTACCATAGGATGTTTTTTTTTTAAATTTCCCTTTTCCTTCTAGGGAGTACAAAAAATGCCGAGAACATAATCTACTATTATTAGTTGATAATTAATAATTTTGGAAGTATTTCTCTAATCTTCCTAAAAGATTTGTGGTTACCGATAACTAGTGTAATAAGCAGCCCATCTAAATGATCACTTTGTGTCATAATGAACTCCAGAAAATGAAAATCTATTCTTTTTTTCAATTTCTTTCCCACTTTGTTCTTGCTCTTCTCAGAATGAACTGAATTATCTTAGCAGAAAAAAACTCTGGGAATCAAAAAAGTAGCAGCATAGAAAATCATGAATCATGCCACTCCAGAGGCTGTTTTTAGTTTATGCCTTGCAAAGTGAGGCAAGAAATAAATCAACTTCCAAGTTATAGGACAACCTTTTTTAAAGGTAGCAACTTAAAACAGAGAAATCAGAACAAAAACACATTATTAATGAAACGAAAAATTTATACATCATACCTCCGGAAAATGACCCCAAATCAAGCCCAACGGCTTACAGTCAAGGATCCTACCAGAGGCTGACTGAACTGTGATCATGGCTAAATGGTCTAGAAGGGCTGTTATTTTGTAATTTGGATTGTTCAGCACACCAAGCTCTCCCATCTTCAATTCAACCCACTTCATACTGCAGGAACAATCTTCCAAATTAAGAATTGACATATCTAACTCTAGGAAACACTTTTGTATTAACCATATACAGGTTTTTATGATATAAGATTGAGAAATATTGTTGAGCA
Source organism: Carica papaya (assembly GCF_000150535.2). The sequence goes on along the minus strand of NW_019014654.1, from coordinate 542,128 downwards.
AAGATGAATAAAGGATTAGGAAAATTTGACCTTGTTGCAGACCATATCATGATGTCATATTCTGCATATGCAGCTGTAAGAAACTCATGAAGATCTGCATAATACAACTTATATTATCAAAAACCATGAAAAAAGGAATAAAAAGTGAAGTATAAATGACAGGCTGCTCACACGGCCGCATAAGTTCAACTGGATTTTCAGCTGTGGAGCGATGGTCAAACAAAGTATAGTCGATATCCAGAACAAGCAATTTCTTTCCTTCACGGCATGGAGTCCTGAGCTTGATCTGCAATTAACACATGAAAAAAGAACCCTTCAACAATCTATGTCTAAGAAGTGCTAAAAGACACTGTATCTGATTTCCAGGGATGCAGAAGCTCACACTAAGCACAAAAGTCTTAACTAAATATGAAAGACAAGCCAATATATGTAACTAAATGTTCTCCTAGTCATCAGCATCATCCTTCCGCGGATACTCTTCAAAAGAGCAGGCCAAACAAGACTAGAAAATAAAACTCTACTCTCTACTCAACCTTTTACAGTGAAAGTGAAATTATCCATGCAAGACATACAGATGCAAATAGGCGAGAATTTTACATGGTCTGATAATGTGCCGTGCCTGCTTTATGAGGCCATTTACAAGATTTTTCACTATTGAAGAACTATCTCTTAGAACTATTCATTTATCTGAAAGAACGAGAACCCAAAACTACAAAAACACCCCCATGAACAAAAATTTTTCTCTAGGACAAAATAGTGTATCATACTGGAAAGGGCTTAGCACAAACCCTACCCCTTGATCAGGACCTCTTTAAACAGTAATCTCTTTGAATATGAAAAAAAAACTCAACATTATCAACCTCGGCGAATATTCAATCATTTTCAAGAAATCTGAAATCACAGATGATAAATAGAAACCACCATCTTTTAAGTCCCACATCTTTTAAGATTATTCAACAACCAACCATAGGGAGCAAGTCCCAGTGATGTTTAAAATTCTCCATAGATAGCAGCTTTGTCAATGCTTTTGCGGCATAACCACTCTAGCCAACTTCAGAGATAGAATTAATTGTTTTCAAAGACATCAATTCTTTGGTTTTGGGAAAAAATAACATATATATCCCTCGTATGAGCATCTATAAAAGTATATTCTGCTGAGAAAATTGCACTTGACTGTCACTGTATAATTGAAGAACCTGTTATGTTAAGCCCATGATAATAAC
>NW_019014654.1:460473-497428 GCF_000150535.2 Carica papaya | reverse complement strand
TCCAGATCCACTAGCATCTAGATTCCAAACGACATATGGCCATGAATAACACCTATTTGGTTGCAAATTGAAGCTACAAGGTCGTGGTTCATGGCAAGTTTTCTTGGTTAATTTTTTACTAAATTAATAATTAATTAAAATTATGATCTTGAAGATAATTTATGCTAATCTATATGTTTAAATAATATTATAGTTAAAATTTTAATTTTTAAATTTATTTTATTTATAATTTATTCTATTATTACATCAATATTTTAAATTTTGTACATTAATTATTAATATTTTAGATTGTGTACATACTAATATTTTAAAATAGATCCAACATTTTGGTTGGGGCTTGACAAGCAAGGGTTACAGATGCTTCTAAAGTGAATCTCCATGCGTATGAAGCATCTCTCCCTCCTTCCAACTATAGATACCAATGTTTCATCTATAGTTACTTTTATATGACAACATCTATCATTACCATTTCTTTATTAAACAGGTTTTTACCCTCATTTCCAACCTTCCCCCTGGTGTCATTTTTGTTTTTCACAGTTCTTTCGGTTCAAGAAGAGAGTGGCGAAACTTGACTCGTAAAGCTTCAAATAGACACATAATTGTTTTTTTTCTGGACAAATAGAAATAAGCACTCTTTCATAATATATATGGTGGTACCATCTATGGAAATCAAAACATTTACACATGGATAAAAACCACGCACCTTTCAAGCTGGATTGTGAGTGAAATCATATATTTTTAACTTAAAAAGTAATTCCACTAAAAGAACTTTCATGCATACAAATTCATCTACAATTCACTATATAGCCTTGACCAAAATGAGTGAAGTTCACTCATTTAGCAATTAAAGATGATACCATAACTGATTTATTCAATTAAAAATGCACATCCATTAGTTGATTACAGAACAAAAAATCAGGGATGCATCACAAGCAAATAGTCTCCGAATTGCCTCCATTGTGATTTTAGAAGTAAATGAACCACAAACATAAAATTTTATAAAAAATAAAATCTCTAAGTTTTATAGAAGAAAAAGGAAAAATTCTTACTTTCGAATGCAATGGAACAAACTACTTCAATACCTCTACTCAAAAAAAAAAGAAAAAGAAAAAAACAATTCAGTATCTTACATATGCAAAATGAGAATTACCTTGTACTGATCAAAGCGTCGTCTCAGTTTTTGCTTATTGACCTCTTTATCTTTAATTTCAACAGCTTCTTCTTGCCCAAATTCAAAATCATCAATAATCTCAGGAGACTCAACTGGATCCAGAATTATCTCGTCTTCAACCGTGCTGGAAAGCAAGTCCCGGAGTAAATATCCATATAGCAAACATGGTGAAAGAAGAACATTTCCCACATGATACATATATTTTCACTGATCATTATAGTTAAACAACGCCCAATTATGAGTTCTTTCCTTTTCTTTCGGTGTCATTTTTACACTTCAAAATATTAAAATTCGGAATAATTCCAATGTGCCAAGTTTCAAATGAGAATTAACGGAAGCCACAGAGATTTCCATCCAACATTTGTTTTTCATTTCGTAATGAACTTTTTAATCAGACTTTTGAAGAGGGAACAGCATATACAAAAATTATCAACCACTTGTAATGCAACCAGAACTCAATTCCAAACATGTCCAAAAGGAACAAATGCATGTAAACAAAGGAGGGAAAGAGACAGACCCAATCATAGTCATCTTGATGGAGGACTTGATGGGGATTTGAGAGAGCAGAAGGGAGTCATCAGCAAGCTTAGCGCTGACCTTTGGATAGAGAAGCTTCTGTCGTTTGGGTAAGACGTTAGTGAACTCGCAGATACGGCGCTTCAACTCGGCCACTGAGTCGTCGCCGCAAACCCGAAGCGTGTACTCTTTGCCGCTCCATTTCACTATCAGTGTGAGTTCCTCCTCCGTCAACGATGAGACTGCGATCGCAGCTGAAGAAGAAGATTCCATGTCTCTTCCCCCTCTGATTACACCTTTGCCGCAAAACCTCTCGTCGAAGTGCTTCAAATGCACTCAATTTATTTTTCACTTCATTCAAAAAAATATTTATTTATTTTTTACTTTAACAATTTTTTTTCCCGTTGTCTTGGTTGGTAATGTCGTAATGGAACGAGCAAAATAATGGGATGTTTGGATGGAGAAATGGGTAAGAGTGTTCATCGCGTGCATACGAGGGGACCGGATTGGACTATTTAGTCCAATTTTTGGCCCCAGGCACTAAAAAACTGAAAAATTGCACTTGATTTTAAGTCTCCACAAGATTAGGCCAAATTAAATTATTTTATTTTTAGTTTTTTTAATTTTTTATATTTTAATTAAATATATTTTAAAATAATGGTAATTTGGTCCATTTTGATCCGATGGAGAGTGATTTGATTTTAGACCTTAGAAAGAGAAAGAGAAATCAATTTTATGTTTTCAATTTTGCAGTAAATAGTTTAGATAAAAAAATAATAAATTAAAATTCATAAAGAGAGAGAATGATAAATTTGACTAACATAAAGACTAAACTAGTTTGGTATTTTTGTTAAATCCAAAAATAAAGACCATTATGTATAATTTTTAATTTTAAAATTATAATATCTTAAAATAAAATTAAAAGATCCTCAAAAGTCTCCTAACTATGAAGTTGACATCATTAATAATTGCATTCATATCAAATAAGTCAAGATAACTGTTGTTTATTGAATCAACTCTTGTATTTGCATCACTTTTAAAATTAATATTATTGAAACACATATCTAAGGCTAAACACAACAAAACTAATTGCTAAAACTTCCCCAAATAGGTGGAAATACACCCTTCATTTGATGTTATGAAAACAACATGATCTCTACCAAGTGGTTTCCTATAATAACTCCCAATCTTAACTCTCCTTTCTTTGCCAGACAAGTATATGTATTAATCTTCATTTTTTGCTCTAGTGTTGAAGTCTAATTAGATGGATTGACTAAAGGTAGAAAAAATTAATTGTAAACTAAAAGAAAGTAAAAGATATTCCTTGTATAAAGTAACCATCAACTCTTTTCTTGTCCACCTAAATGATTAAGCAATCATTATTTTCAAATCATTAGCCTTTTTATGTTGACCTTCCATTTGTTTTATTGTTTGATTAAATATATTAAGATTAGATTAATCACTTAACCATAAGCATAGTATTAGTAGAGAAGTAAACAATAAATTTTTGCAAAGAAACAATCTTGCAAAGTATGTTCCATGGCCTCAATGTCTTTACTACACCTTTGACATATTCAGACAATCAAATTTCCCTTAAAAGCTAAGCATACATTTCTTGGAATTATATTATTACTCATCCTCCACATGAAATGTTGAATAGTGATATTTCTTACAACCAATTATTTCCCATTTTTGTTACACATCAATTATATGTCTGTTGTTAAACATTTGATTTTGATTCCAACACTTTTAAATACTAACATTGGACAAAGTAATCTCCATCCTTTATCAATGATTGTCTCTCCTTATCTTTTGCTTTAATGGAATATTGTATATCTGGTAACCCTTAAGAGATAGAAAAATACGATAAATGAGGTTTATAAGATAAGAAAGAGTTACCATCCATAAAAAGATCTTTCACCTCTACTTTAAAGCCTAGGAATTTTAATTAGAGACAATATGTAATGTCTTCGGCTCAAACACCACTAGTCTAATAACCTTTCAAACTTGAACATTAATCTTAAAAGTTCAAGTCAAATTATTAGTATTCTGCAACTTTATCTCTACCATTTAAATTTTTGATGTCCTCATCAAGACTACATATTAGAGAATCATAAATCAATATTCAAATGACTCATAGCTCAAGATTGCACTAACCCGAAGTCACCAAGTTGGCACGTACTTTGATACCATTTTATAACTCCTTTTGATGTGATTTCAAATGGCCCAAATTTAGTTTTAATGATGTAATCCCGCATCTAGGAGGAATCTCGCATATATTAGGATTTGCATGGAATAGTTACTTGCGAGAGCATAGCTCGCAGACGAAGACCCACGCACGTGTTAAAAGGAAATTCTCATAAGAACTCTCGTAGGTCTCGTTCCAAACTAACAAGCAATTCTAGATTCCTTTAATTTCCTAAATGGAATCATCTCAAAGAAAAAAATATCTACATCCCTAACCACTTTCCTTATTTGGATTATTCTAAAGAATGGGCCTAGTTTGTTTAAAGAATGTTAAAGGCCCAATAGACACTTTATGGGCTTGACGAATCTCAAGATAAGATAGAAGGCCAGCTTTTGGCCCAACCCAAGAAAGGATCAAGGCCTCACAGCCAAGGAAAGCCATGACCCAAAAAATTATCCAAGCAAAGGTTGATCGGCTTTGGGGAGTGACGGACAACTCCTTATTCACGTATATGGGTAGCCACGTATGCAGGAGGGAACATCTGCACTAGTGGAATCCTTTCCTGTATGAGAAGGCAAGTTGCACATATGGGAGGCCCTTGCCCACATGTGGGAAAACATGCTTGTGCAGGCTAGACAACTGCGCACGCACACACACATGCGAGATCTTTGTCCACACAGGTGAGGTGTGTGGGATTTAAGTTTGATGCCGAGAAGGATTCTTCTCTTTGATCCTTTTTCACATGTGATTTTATGATTAATTTTTTAAGAAGAATTCTACAGCAATTAGAATTCCAAAGAGAGATTAAAAGCACATGGGAAAATATGGCAAAAGGAGGAGATTTATCTAGTAAATATTATATTAATTTTTAATTAATATTTTATTGTTGATCTCTATCCTTAGGATTATTTTATTATTAAATTGGGTTTGGGGTTTAGACGAGTCTAAATTTTGGATTATAATTTTTATTAAATTTTAGTATTTATTTTTTAGTAGAGTTGATTCAATTAAAGTCTATATAAAGGCCCCACTTTAGGTTCTAATTCACAATTCAATTCAGTTGATCAATAAAAATTTTTAATTGCTTCTAAATTAGTTTTGTTAATTTTAAAAATGAGTGTTCTTCAAGAGAGGTTGCTTCAACCATCTTGTTGAGCCGAAAATTTTGAATCGACTTATCGGATAAAACATGATGTCTTTTAAATTCATTGTTTTTACTTTCTTAGATATCTTGAGTTGCCTTCAAATTGTTGATTGCAATTTAAATAGGAAGAGTTTGATTTATGAAATTAAATTTTACATGCTAAGTATGGTGGGTTAATGATCAAGGTGTGTTTGATCCTGGAGCTCCCCGAGTACACTTAGCCCTTAACACCACTAGTTCAACAACTTTTTATACTCAAACTAATTGTTCTAAAAAACGAAAGCTAAAGTTATTATAATAGACCTAGGATCAACAGTGTAATCCAAAACTCCGCATATACGTCAACAACCAGCAACTCAAACCCTAAATAAATCCTCCCTACTTGACTCGCACTCAATAGGGAGTTAAAACTAAGATAATAGTGATAAATGAATTGATTAGAACGCCATAAGAAAAATCTTAATAAGTTAAAATCAATTCAAGAAAGAGATTGATGAAAACACCACAAGTTACCTTGATAAGGACATTAATTCCCCACTTAAGAAGAAGGTTGAAGAAAACCTAACTAGTTGAAAACTAAAACTTTATCATTTTATTATTCTCATACTTGATTGATTATAATTATGAATTAGTGACCTATTTATAGTGTAGGCCATGTTATTATAAGGCAAATAATATCCTAAATTAATTGTAAAATTACATAAGAAAATAAATATAGAATAAAATAAGAAACTTGCAATAATTAAAAATATTATTTTCTAAAATATGATAGATATGATATTTCTTTTTAAATAGAGAAGATCTTAATTAATTATAAAGATGACTGATGGAAGAACTAAGAAAGATTATGATCAATTTTGGAAAAGATTAATTGCTCCCATAATTTCCCAAAGATTCATGAGATTCAATCCCCCATTAAGGTATGAGATTTGTTTTCCTCTTTTTCTTGATTTCTTATGTGGTTTAAGAAGAAAATTCACCCCTCTGCCATTTCTCCCTTTAAAAAGAATTTTTTTTTCCTTTCCTTACTCACATCATCCCCTCCCTCTTCAAAAATAATTCGTCCTCGAATCAGACACTTTTTATATAGGAATTTCACAAATTCAGCTTTTTTTGAAAAAATCTCATCGGACGTGACGTTATGTAAGGTCATTGAAAGTCTATAAAGAATGGTTAGTAACAATAATAACACTCTCTCGTGTGTTTTACTTTTATATTTTACTCAACATCTTTCCTTCAAGTTGAATGTCAAAATTAAATTTCCTTGAATCAAGATAATCAAGTTTTGTTTATGACACTTTAAGGAATCCTAGAGAAAGAAAGTGATAAAACAATTTTAAAAGTAACAATTCAAATATACAGATGAAAAATAGTGTGTGTTTTATGTATTATACTAAATAATTAGGATGCAATTATGTAACACCCACAAATTTTTTTGTTTTAATTAAATAATTAATAAATATGATTTTTATTAATTTATTTTATTTTATTGTATTTTATAATTTGGGGTAAAAATAAAATAAAATTGATGGAGGATTAAATTGAAAACAATTTTGAGGAAAAGGAGTGAAAATTTAGGTTCTGGAGGTATTTTTGAAAGAAAAACCGAAAAACACGTCAAAATACAATTTAGAGAAGTTTTACCATATCAGACGCTCGGTCAGCAGTCCTGACCAACGAGGACGCGCCAAGTGGCAGAGACACTGACGCGAGAGGCCACGCGAGAGCCCATGTGGGCGATCCATATGCCCACGATTGAACGGCTGAGGTCCGTTCCCGCGCGCACGGACGACCTAGATGCGCTCCCTCCCAAACGCGATTGAACGATAAGATTCAAACGCGATCGGACGGTCTAGATTAGATCGCGATGGATAGCCTAGATTGGATCGCGATGAACGGCCCAAATTCACTTCCTATTTAATTGCGATCGGACGGTCCAGATCAAACGCGATGGACGACCCAGATCAAAAGTGGACAAATATAAATAACCCCCATCCGCATCAAATCCTAACCCTAGCTAGCAAACCCCTTCGCCAAAAAAGACGACCCAGCCGCCGGGGAGCCGACCGCCGCCACCCGTCGTCGTATTGGAATCCTTTTCGACTGCCAAAAAAGGTAAAACTTCTCATTTCGCATGAAATTCAATTTTAAGCTCACTCATAACCAAATTGAAGCAAAAAGACCGACCAATTGGCTGAAAAATACAGGCGAAGCTCGGCGGCGCTGCCGCAGAAAATTTCACAAAATGCCTCCGATGAGGCCCTTTCATGATTCACATTTTGTGTATTCTTCCATTGTTGTGATCATCGTTTTCTTCTCTACAGGTTAATTGAAGCAAAACACCCAACTACAACGTGAGCCGGAGGAGCCACCGCACCAGAGAGCCCCACCGCCCGTGAGTTTCGATTTTTCGTATTTTTTTTGGGCCAATCGAAGCCCTTTAACGTATTTTCTCACAGGGATCAATGCAAAATCGGCCGACTCAAGGCGGACCACCGCCGCAGGCAGCAGCACCGTCGTTGGAGCATGGTAGAGCTGCTATGCTGAAATTCTGAAATTGTCGACTGGGCCCAAAGACTGATTTTGGTTTATTTAGAACATTTATAGGTACTATCCGAAGAAAAATTCAGGGAACCTAGGGACCCCCGTAGGCGCAGTAAATAACTTAGCTTTTCAGGCGTCAAAATCGAGTAAGGATCCATCACCCTATTCTCTATCATAGAATTGAAGTTTAAATAAATAATAATATGGTATTTTGTATGATTTTAGTAAACATGCATAATTAATTACGATTGCTAGTAAAGTCAGAATTAAAAATTATCTATTGCTGTTGTTGATTGTTTTTACAGTTTACCTACATGATGGTATTTATTTATTTATTTTATGGCTTTGAATGCATGTATAGTTTATTTTATGTGTTTACTACTAAATAAGAAAAAATGAAGTTTGAACGGTAAAAAAATTATGTGATTAAATAATTAGATGAAACGACAGCCTTACTAGATATCCTAGGAGATGGTGGACGGACCAGATACATAGGAAACCTTACCGTGAACGTTGTCTCATACCGGACGGGGTATGGAGACTTGATAATTTGGCACTCATACTGGATGGGGTATGAGGACGGTCTGCTTCACCCTCATACCGAATGGGGTATTGAGGTTTAGTAAATTGGCGCTCATACTAGATGGAGTATGGGGACAACCCATAATTGAGAATGATAAATGAAAGGATTCATGGGTAGCGGGGGCATCCCTATGAACCCCCATGGATACCAACTGGCTGGTGAAAAGAGTGGTAGTTATTGTTTGGTTTATTGATAATGGATATGGATTTATAATATGTACTATGATGGCAGATTATGCATGAAATATTAGTCTGTATGATATTATTATTCTTACAGGTTGTTTTTATAAATTCCACTATGGTAACTGAACGAGAAATGATTTTATGATTGATAAATGAATTTGCTAAATTTAATGCTCCATTAGTGGTTTTCGATTTTATAACAACCTTTACTTCTGTGTCGATGATATAGTATGATATCCTTATTGGGTTAGTATAACTCATCCTTTATTTAACCATTTCATATCAAGAGAATCAGGTTCCAAAGCCCGATCCGCAAGAAGATTGCAAATAGATGCTAGATATTTTTTATTTTTCGTTTGTTTCCTTATTTCTTGTGTTTCTTTCAAAGAATGAATTTTGTAATGCTATTTAATACTTTTAAGTTATTGTGTAAGGAATGTAAATCTTAACCTTTTTATTTTGCTTCTGCACTTAAGTTATTATCTATTTTCTTTAGATATTTTCGGGGTCATTACAAATTAGCTACTTAGAGATGTACTAGAACAAAAGCAGAATAAAAGAAAAAAAAACTTAAGAGTGCCAGAAAGATAATACATATATGATTTTTTTTTTGTAAGAAAGGATGTAAGCTACATTTTTTTTAAATATTAACAATAAAAAAATATGAAAAAAATAAAAGATGAAAGATAGTAAGATTTATCTCGAGTCTAACATTTGATATCAACTGATGCAGAACGCAGGATCAATAGTGCAATCCAAAACTCTATATATACATCAGTAATCAGAAACTCAAAACCCTACACCTTTCCTACTTGACCCACACTCAATGCCGAGTGAAAACCAAAATAATAGGGATAAATGAATTGATTAGAACGTCACAAGAAAAATCTTAATAAGTTAAAATTAATTCAAGAAAGAGATTAATGAAAATGCCACAAGTTAGATTAATAAGTAAATATCAATTCTCCACTTAACAAGAAGGTTGAAGAAAACCTCATTAGTTGAAAACTAAAATTTCATAATTTTATTATTCTCAAATTTGATTGATTACAACTATGAACTGATGACCTATTTATAGTGTTGGCGACACATGCCTAGCTCGTGAAGCACACAGGTTGTGTGTAGGCTCATTGCATACTAGGATCGCGTGCAGGTGGCGTGCGAGACTTGCAGCCCGTATGGGTGGCATGCATGTGGGTAGAAATTGCTTCCTGTAGGGACTTTTTTCTACCTTTTCTTTCCATGTATTTTTTCAGGAATTGCGTAACAACTCTATTTCTAATTCAACATATGGAAAAAAAAAGAATTTATCTACTAAATCATTTTAATTGTATTTAGTTTTTTTATTTTGTCCTTAGAACTAAGTAATTATTATTTTAATATCAAGATTAGACTAAGTTATTATTTAATAATTATTTTAGATGTATTTTGATCATAGGCTTAGGATAAAATTATATCTAGCTAGAATTTGGATTAAATTCAAGAGTTTGTATTCTAGTAGAATTAATCAGGTGACAGCCTATATAAAAGCCTCACCATAAGATGTAATTCACAATTCAAAATAAGAAAATAAATAAAACTTTTGCTTTAAATTAACTTTGTTAATTTTTAAGTTCTTCACACATCTTCAAGTTAAGAGATTTAGACTACTACGTTGAGATGGAAATCAGGGATCAACTTATCAGGTAAGCCATGACGTCTTTCTTTATACTTTTTATTTTTTTCCAGTTACTTAGATAAGCTTTTACTTAGTCGAGTGTGATTCTAATACAGAGGATTTATTTTAGCTAATTAAGTTTTAATTGCTAAATATAGTGGTTCGAGATCAAGGTGTCTTTGATATGTGGAGTAATACCCTAAAAATTCTGTAGTACGACAAATTCCTTCATAAAGATGGTAAGCTATGTGTACCTAATTGTTCAATTAGGGAGTTGCTAGTGCGCAAAGCCCATAGTGGGAGATTCATTAGTCATTTTGGGGTAACAAAACTCTAAATATTCTGTATGAACATTTCTATTGGTCTAATATGAAAAAAGATGTTGAATGTATATATAGCTAAAGCATTGCATGTAGACAAGCAAAATCTAAGGTTTTACCTCATGGATGTTACACACCTTTAACTGTACCTATGACACATTGAATAGATATCTCCATGGATTTTTTGTTAAGACTACCTAAGATTAGGAGAGGTAATGATAACATATCTGTTGTAGTTGATTGATTTAGCAAAATGACACACTTCATTGCATGCCATAAAACTGATGATGTAATAAATACTGTTAACCTATTTTTAAGAGATGTTGTGAAACTTCATGGTATTCCTAAAACCATCGTAAGTAATAGAGATGTCAAGTTCCTTAACCACTTTTCGCGAGTGTTGTAGGGTAAATTAGGTACTAAATTATTATTTTCTACTATATATCACCCTCAAATGGATGGCCAAACTAAAGTGGTTAATAGGACCTTAGGTTCCCTATTAAAGGTTGTGGTTGGTCAAAATATGAAAACTTGGGAAGATTATTTGCCTACGGTCGAATATGCCTATAATAATAGAATTTATACTTCTATAGGGTTTTATCCTTTTAAAATTATATATGGTTTTAATCCATTAACTTCATTTGATCTCACACCTATACCTTTGCAGAAAATCAGTAATACAGATGGACAGTGGATGAGGGAACTCATTAAAGTCATACATAAGAACATGTATAGAAGTAGAATGAGTCTTATGCCCGTTATGCTAATAGAGGAAGAAAATTGGTTATATTCCAACCAAGACACTAGGTTTAGGTTCACATGCAGAAGAAGAGGTTTCTTAAACAAAGGAAATCTAAATTTGATCCAAAAGGAGATGGTCAATTTCAAGTCTTGGGGCGGGTCAACGACAATGCCTACAAGATTTGATGAGTAAGTTGTGTCCACTATATTTAATGCTTGTGATCTTTTTTTTTATGTAGGTGAAGATTTGAGAATGAATCTTTTCAAAAAGGGGAGGATGATGTGAATCTAGAAATAATAAGGAAAGTTATACAAAGAAATTCATATCCGCGACAAATGAGACATGGACGTTCAAAATGATCTGGGGAGCTAAGAAATCATATTCAAGTGCTCTTGAACCAATCACAAGAAGCCGGGCAAGAAATTCCAAACTGCATTCAATTTTCTGGCATAGGAATGGATGAAGTAGGGGCCCACATGGGGAGCCCGAAAGTGGGACCAAGATTGTGACACCCTGAAGTTTCTTGGTAAAACCTGAATTTCTGTATTCAAATTTGTTAGAGTTTTTAATTTGGCTTAAATTTTACATGTGTGTGTGAATAAGTATTTTAAATTTTGAAAATGGAAAACAAAACAAAACAAACAAAAATAGGAAAGGAAGAAACCTTGCAGGTAAACCTCATAGGAAAAAGCGTGCGGAAACAACTTGCGGGCGTGTGTGTAACACCCTGAATCTTTGCGCTTTAGCGTTTGGTCAGAACTCTACTAATTTGAGCATAATGACCATTTTAAATTTCTATCGGTAATTAATTTCTTTGTATTTTAAATTCTTAATATTTATGCATTTTAATTTTTATCATGTTTTATTTTATTAAATTTGGTATTTGATTGTTTAAAATATTTAGATTTGATTTTATCTTTAATTTATAATGAGTTTTTAAAAAGGTAAAATAAAATAGGTATTTGTTTAATTAAAATTTTCAATTATGATCTTATCTTTAAATTATATTTTTGAATTAAAAATAAAAGATAGAAAAGAAAGACAAGGAAGGAAAACACAAAAAAGGGAAGAAAATATCTCCCCCATATCGCAACATGTTCCCCCATACCCCATTTAATTTATATTTTTTAATTTTAAAAGAATAAGAAAAAAGTGAAAAGAAAAAAAAATTGATAAGATCTACCCATACTCGCCCCCATGCTTCCTCCCCCAAACTACTCGGTTCCCACGATCACCACCACACTCTTCCTTCTTTGATGCTTGTCATGTGGTCCACATCCAAGCTTTCTCCATGCCTATTTAAAGGCTCTCTTCTTCTTTATTTCCCACACTTGATTCTTCTTCCAATTTCACTTTTCAAAGAGAGATTTAAGAGTGAGAAAGAGAAAATTTTAGAGGGAGAAAAAACAAGAAAGAAGGAGAAAAGTAGGAGTTTAAAGAGCTTGACCAAGGAATGCTAGAAGTTCTTTTCTCCCATTCCAAAAAGACTAACTGACTCGGTTACAGTAAGAGATTCTTTAGTATTTTTATCTACATATCTAAGTACTCTTTTTAGTTAATTAATTTGTTGAACTTGGACATTTATTGAAATGGATTTTTATGCTTATTTGGTGATTTATTTTTGATATTCATTCATGATGAATGTGTTATAATGACGATTTGAGATACATGTGGGATTGATCCTCTATCTTAGCATTGGTAATGATAAAGAGGGTTATTCTCAAGACCTTCGGCTTTAAAAAATATCTCGATGGTTAAATTCGAGTATAATGGGCCTTTGGCCGAATATATTGTTGAACCCCCATCAGGTTCTAGATGTGAGGTATGATACATGATAGTGTGCCTCTAACTATGACACATGAATTCCCATAAAGATTGATGTTTGGTATTGTTGAACATATTGGCATGATGTATAAGTCTCTACGGTGATTGATCATTGTTTAACCATGAAATAGTGAACATGATGCATGAAAATATGATGATTGGAAATTGCATACGGGTTTAGTCCTTTGTCTGACCTTTGTAATGGTGAAGAGGGTTATTCAAGTGGACTTTTGTTTAAGAGGATGACCCAAAGGTCAAGTACAGGTAACATGGGCCTTTGGGCCATATATGAGCCCTCGGGTTAGATAAATTATGGAATCTTTAACAGATTCAGAAATGATTGCATTGAACATGTAGCATGCATATGAAAGGAACGTGAAATTATTATGAATATGAAATAAATAAGTGGAAAGAAGGAAAAAATCCGTTTGACCATTATCTCAGAGGAATTTTTGTCTCTCCCTCATCTGAATAAGTATTGGTGAACCACTCCCTGTGATGATCGACATTCCCTTTGACGAGAGAGGATACACGTTAGGTTTGTGTAAGACCATAGTGGTGAATGTACAATCGTGCCCATAGCTTAAATAGGGAAGTGATAAGGACCTGAGGATAGGTTGGTGATTCACAATGGTAGCTAAGATTCCTTTTTACTCTCAGTGAATATATGTTGTAATGGTTTCATGCGAAGGTTAGTAAAAGACTTAATAAAACTTAAATATGGTAGAAAGTACTACTCATGATAGATCCCCTATTGCAAAAGTATATTGTTTGCATTTCTAACATCTCTTTGATGATATACATATTTGATTCCTCTATTTATTTGGCATTTTATTGTTTGAATATACGTGATGTAACATGTTTGTATAAATATCGAGCAATGGTGTCCTTAGCATGGTTGAATAATTGTTTTACTAGATTTCTAATTAGAGACAATAGTTTTTTGAATGATTTGTATGATGATTCTTCTGTTTACAAAATATGTTATTTGTGTTAGTTGAATCTCTATAATGAATTGTACGATGATTCTTCTATTTACTAAGAATGTTACTCATGTTAGTTAAATCTCTATGATGATTAATACAATGGTTCTTCTGTATGCTGCTCGTGTTAATTGAATCTCTACAATGATTTGTATAATGGTTCTTCTGGATGTTACTTGTACTAGTTGCATCTCTATGATAATTTGTACGATAGTTTTTCTATATACTGCTTGTACTAATTAAATCTCTATGATGACTTGTATGATGGTTCTTTTATTTTTTGAGTATGCTGCTCGTATTAGTTGAATCTCTATGATAATTTGTATATTGGTTCTTTTGTTTACTGAGTATGCTGCTTGCACTAGTTGAATCTCCATGATGATTTGTATGATAATTCTTTTGTTTATGGAGTGTGTTGTTTATTTGATTTCTATTGAATATTTGGCACGTCCAAGTATGCCAAATGTGGTATAGGCATCCTATTGAAGTTTGTTTTAAACCTTTCATCGATCCTTGGTAATTCTTTAGGACATAATTCAAATGCAATAATTATTCCGCACTCTGATATAAAAATTATGTAAGGACCCCACTTTTGTATTCAATTATTTAAGATTGCCAAATTATGGCCTTGATGTAAGTTCCTAAAGCTTAATTTGCTCTATAAGGGATTTCAATCTTCCACTTTAATGTCAAAAATTATTTTTAGCACTTGTAACTACTTAAGTAGTTAGCTCTTTTATACCCATTAGATATTTAGGATATCACAATATGCATGTCTCTTGGACAACTCCCCCGCTCATGCAATAGGACCCGTACGCCAAC
Source organism: Carica papaya (assembly GCF_000150535.2). The sequence continues at coordinate 482,752 of NW_019014654.1, read as the reverse complement.
AAAAAGACACGTCCACTCACCCTGACCGACCACTGTTCAACCAAGCCATTTTTTCTTATCCGCTCCAGCAAGCTACCACTTAGTAGTTTGCAATCATACATGGCCAATCACTAAGTCGATCAATGGTTGTGCTTTCGTGCATGTGATCCACCAGATCAAGTTATAACTTCTTTTCTTATTTAAACCTCTCATTCTCTTCATTTCTCCCATTTTTATTATGCACCTCGAAAAGAGGAACACTTGAGAGAGAAAAAGAATAAGAGAGAGAGTTCGAGAGTGAGAAAAGAGAGAGGATAGTGAGCCACTCCATCGCAGCAAGCTTGTCACCAAGCAACTCCTCCCTTCTCCTAGCGGTAAGCCTTTCATTTATCTTATTATTCTTTTTTTTTTCGGGAACCAATACATCTCACAAACTCCATTTTCCTTCTTCGTGCTTACTGTAGACAGGTTCTGTAAGTCTAGCTGCTACAACAAGCTTTTCTTCTTCGAAACCCGCAACTATCTCGTCCCCTTTTAGAAATCGAGCTAGCTGTGGGTAAGGATTACGGTGATATTTATATACTCTTAATAGGATTTCTATCTCATTTAAAGGCCTCTAAATATGCAGGCATGAACTGATTTAAATGGAAAAGGTTTATATCAAATGTTTGATAAATTTTATTTTGATGTGGTTTATTGTTTAAATGTTGTGTAAGTTTGTTTAGTGGGTAGTTTTAGGTAGTTTAAATGACATGAAATAATTGGAAGGACGTAGCAGAAATGGGGCACTAAGGTGCTAGGAAGAATTGTAGCACGGGCACCTTGGTGTGCCAAACGTGCGAGGGACACTGTCCAGACACACATATGTGTTGGGACAAGGCTTTGGGCATGCAATGTGTGCGCACAATAGTGCACTTGCATGCAGGCTTTGCTAGGCACACATGCGCACCGAGGAGCCTGCGGATGCCATTCGCATGAATGACGCACGTGTAATTATGCACTCCACCGAGCGTTCAATGCACAGGCAAATGTGCACACAGGCACACTATGCCACACAAAGGAGATAGAGACGCACATAGTGTCACAAGCTCGCTCAGACATACCACGTTGTGCGAGTGCGTACGGGAATGCCGAGCTACGCAACCGCATATGCGGACACCTTGTGTCTCACGAGTGCAAGGGCATGATGGGCACAAGGCAACCTAGGCTCCCGCGCATAGAGGGCAGTCCTCGACATGCCCATTGTGTCAGGACTGTTTGCCCATGCACGCGATAAATCACTATCCGTTGGGCTATGTGATCTTACCTGGCACACTTGTGTGCTGAGGGGGCCTTATGGTTAGCCCCTATCTCGCTCGTTTGACAGGTGCAACAATGGATTATCTTTCGCAAGCTGTGGACCGAAAACAGTGCTTGGGCCATTTAAGAAAGCTTCAAAGAGCCTAAAACACGAATGATGGACCTCTATTAGGCTTAAGTTTGTCATTGGGCCTAGTAGGCCCTATAATTTAAAATGGACTCCCATAAGGTCCAAAATTGAGTTTTAAGGGCCTAACAGGCCAGAAATGGTTTTAAAGGATCTCAACCAGGTTTGGGTTAAGTTAAAATAGGCCCAATGGGCCATGGATAGGATAAGTGGGGCTTACTAGCCAAAAATGACAGGAGGGTAAATTGGTAGGCCCAGTTGGCCGAACAGCAAGAAATTCTCAGAATATTTGAAATGGTCTAACTCGATTAGTGTTCTTTTTTAAATAATTACTGGTCTAAAGTAAAAATGCAGGTCACCTATTACATTGGAAGGGTTACTGCTATCCATCTACTTATCGACTGTTGGTGAACTACTCCGTGTGAATGGATATTGTATTGGCCTTCCCTTTAACAAGAGTGGATCATGACCAATTGTAGAGATCACAGTGGTGAAGTAATGTTATGATCATAAAACTTCTGTATTCTTATTTTCTGAACTGAATTGTTATTCCCATTCATAATGCTAGCTGGGAATCCTTTCTGTTTTTCATCAATATAGGATCAAATGGCTTCATGCAAAGATCTGACCCATTGGAACACAAATGACTCACTTTTGTTAGAATAGCTTAGTTTGTCTATTAATCCAGTCATTGGTCAATTATAAGTTAGTGTAATTAATTGGTTGTCATGCATTTGATTATATAGTTAGGGATGGACCATGAATGCTATTTTAAGGAAGATATGTTAGTATTTTTACTATAAAATTTTCAGCAGTCTCAAACACGCAAGTACGATATTTAAACTGGTAAATGTATTTTCATTGATATGTCTTAATTAACTTTTGAAATTTTATAAGTTTGGTTATAATGCTATTTCTCTTATCGAGTTTCATGGAATTCACCCCAATCCATTCCCCTAGATGATGTTAAAGAAAATGATCTATCTCTTCATCTACCCCTTAATGCTTGTTTGGATTCGTTCGTCGATTTGTAACTTGTTGAGTGCGAATGTGCGAGCCACTATGGGATATTCCTATTTTTGTAATGAAATAAGTGGCTAGAACTATTTCTGTAATTATTTTATTAGCTAACTTCTTTGCCTCAAAAGTATAAATTACATTGTTAATTTTTGTAATGGATGAAAAACTTTTGCATTGTACTTATATATTTGCACTCATATCTATTTTGTATTGGACACCGTTTTCCATTGGGTAGCAGGACGTCATAAGTGGTATCAAAGTAAGATTCTTAAGACATCATGTATATTGAGGCCTAGGATTTAGACTTAGTAAACCTGAAAATATTTCTTAGAAATGATAGTAGTCTAAGGATCTTTGTAACATCCCTAATGCGAATTAAGATATAAGGTTGTCAGATATAAAAACAGATTATGAGTACATGATAAAATTATATACAGTAGAGTAAATTATTACAAATTTTTTGCAAAATATATGAGTTCTAATTACACATATATATATAACTGAGGCCAAAAGTGGCAACAAAATACAAAATATTAAAATAAAAGGGTCACTTCTATTATTATGCTATTGGACTCATCAGAGTGTAAGAATAATCATGCACTCAAAGTTTGTGGATCCACAGGTTCCTTATGGACTTCAAGGGGTAGGTCAGTAGATGGTTCCTCACTATCTTCCTCATTTGGATGGGGGGGTGACATAGAAAGAGTGAGTTCTATATGCTCAATAAGGAAAACAGTATTTGAATAATATCGTAAGATTTACAAGGTGAATAATTATATGATAAATACTTATCAATAGTTCATGTTAGAGTCTTATCTTACCTCATAAAAATAATTTTATTTATTAAAGAAACATCATGTCATAGTCACAACAATCAAAATTAAATATCATACTTGATAATAAAGAAAATCAAATAAATCATAAAATGCTCAGATTTTCGTGTCATGCTTCACGAAGTCGTTCCAACTTCCATCTCTGAGGGTAGATACGGATTTTTGACTACCCATGTGGAATAACAAGATCAGATACAAATAACGGTAATTTACTCCGGCACATTTCCGGTTTACCAAACCATGGTATGATATGACCACGGCCATATCGACCATAGTGGTCCTATAAGATATTCTATAGGTACGACAGTACTTAGCTAAAGGTGGTCTCTAATATATATTCGCTTCCCGGCTCTCATCAGAGGGTATGCCATCATCCATAGAGAGCGATTCTCTCATGTCTTTCTAAACCATATGGGGGAGGGGGAAACAAATATCCCTCAGAGATAAAAAGCCTAACGAGACACTTGATGCATTATGCATGTCAATGCAGATACCTATATATTTCGGACCATTCAGGCTTCATTCCCTTCTTTTTTTTTCTATTTATTTTTCAGATAATATCACCGGATTCATGTTATTTTATTTATATGCAAATTATTAAGTGCCTATAAATCACATAACATACTTTAAAATCAAGAACAATTCACTTATTTAGAACTACTAAACATATAACATGCAAACCACATAAATCATGGATTTATAATTTTATTTTTTTTAGAAAGACTCTTTAAGATGTTTAAAGAAATACTAAATTTTTTATCGAAACCTCGAAGTTTTTCTACACTGTTCTTCTTCTCCTCCTCTTCTTCTCTCTCTAAATCACTCCCTATCTCTCTAAACTCTTGGAATGTAGAATAATGAAATGGAAGTGATGAGAAAATGGGAGGAAGGGTCCTTATTTATAGAAAATGGGGACTGTCAGATTTGTATCAAGTAGCAAAATCTGGTGAAGAAGGAGAGAGTTGAATGGAAGATGCTCAATTTGACAAGGCACAAAAAACAGAGAAAAAATTCATGCACTGACAACAGCACACCCCAAGGTGGCAACACGCCGCCTAAGGAGACCGGTGGTACATTGCTCGAGGCGACAGTGCACCTCACCCGGTCAGCGCACGCTGCAGGCTTAGCCTGCAGGCACCTACCCTTACATGTGCAGGAGCTAGCTTGGGCGCGCGTAAGGCCTATAACGCATTGTGGCACCACGCGCGCAGGTCTACTATGCTCAGGGCCCAGGCGCATAGTCTTATCCATGCAGGTCTATTGCGCGGACAACACGTGCACAGTGTATAGCCTAGCCTTGTCCACGCACGATGTAACGTGTGTGGACGGGGCTGCCTCCGCATGACAAACGCGTGCGCAGGATTGGCCCCATGCCTCGCGCGGATAGGACATGTGCATTGTGCGCATGTCCTGTCCCTGGTCGCGGATGGTGCCTTCATGGGCGACCCTCTCCCGCGAGTGTTTTCTTACGGGATTTTCTCCCTTTTTTTAATCATTTTCTCTTTAAAAGTAATTATTTTAAAATAATAATAATAATAATAAATCAAAATAAAAATAATAATAGATAAAATTAAATAAAATTAAAATAAAATAACTAAATCAGCATAAAATTTAAATTATGAATTACGATATAAAATTGCAAAATAAATTTAAATGAGTTCATGTGGCCTTAAGACTGAATAAATAGGAGTTTTCCAAATACAATTTAGCGCGATGGTGAGCGGGGTGTTACATCCTCTCTACGTTAAAAAATTTGATCCCTTAAATTTGTCTCGAATAGGCCTGGGAACTTTTTCCTCATCTTGCTTTTTGACTCCCACGTTTTCTCTTTCAGAGTATAGTGTTGCCACTGCACCTTCACCATAGGGATTGTCTTATTGTGTAAAACTTTGTCGATCTAATCAAGAATTTTCATGGGGAGTTCCTTATAGGTCATATCGGCTTGTACCTGCGCCTCATCGTGAGCAATGATATGAAAAGGGTAAGAGTGGTACTTTTTGAGCATGGAGACATGAAAAACATCATGTAGACCCCAAAACTTTCGAGCTAGAGTAAGGTGGTACACCATTGGTCCAATATGCTCCATGATCCAAAAAGGTCCCATATAATGGGGACTCAACTTTCCTCTTTTCCCAAATCGCATTTTTTCCTTGTAGGGAAAAACCTTAAGGAAGACTGGTCTCTAATGACGAATTCCAGGGGTCTCCTCGGAATATCAGCTTAACTTTTCTGGCGAATCTGGGTAGTAGCCAAGTTCCTACGGATGAAGTCTGATCCCAAATGACACTAGTTTCCAACTTCGCTCTAACAAGTGAGAGAATGACAGGGCGTACTATATAGGACTTCATACGGAGTCATGCCGATGCTAGAATGATAGCTGTTATTATAAATAAATTCACACAAGAAAAGATACTCATACCAGTTATCGCTAAAGTCAAGGATGCAACCACACAACATGTCTTCCAATATCTAGATAGTATATTCTGACTTACCATCAATTTAGGGATGATAAATAGTATTGAGGTATAATTCAGACCCAAGAGCTTCTTGAAAGTTATCTCAAAAGTGGAAGGTAAATTGAGGGTCTCGATCGGACACAATGGATGAGGGGACACCATGGAGTCAAACAATTTCATCAACATAAAGGCGGGCTAATTTGTTGGTGGAGTCAGTGGTCTTGATGTGAAAGAAATAGGCAGTCTCGGTGAGTCTGTCAACGATGAGCCAAATAACATTCGACCAAAACAGGTCTGGGTAGTTTGGTGATAAAATCTATGGTTATATGCTCCCACTTCAATTTCAGAATCGGGAGGCTTTGTAACAAACTGTCGGGTCTCTAGTGTTCTGCCTTAATCCTCTAGCAAGTAAGGCATCAGGAGACATAGTCGACAATGTCATTCTTCATTTTCGACCATCATTATTGGTACTTCAGGTCTCGGTACATCGTGCTACTCCTGGAATTGATGGATAGTTTGGAGGCATGGGCAGCCTTGAGAACATCCATTCTAACAACGATAGGGACCCATATTTAGTACCAAAATCTAAACAACCCATCGTCTAAGAGTCTGAAGTTAGGAAACTCATCATAAGAGAACTTACTCAAATTCTTGGTGATTTCCTGGTCTGTGGATTGAGCTTCCCATATCTTCATGAAAAGATCAGGCAAGGCTCAGATATGAGGGAGATAGATATAGTTGCCATAGTAGCTGAGGCAGAGTGATTGCATAACTTCTACTAACTTCCAACTAGAGGCCATAGTTTGGGCCAACACTACAAACTTCTTTCGACTCAGTGCATTAACGACTACATTTTCTCTATCGGGATAGTAGATGATCTTGCAGTCAGTCCTTCAGGAGTTTTATCTAGCATCTTTGTCTCATATTTAACTCCATCTACTAGAAGATGTACTTTAAACTTTTATGGTCAATGTAAATTTTAAAGGTCTAACTAGAGAGGCAATGACGCCATATTTTCGAGGCAAAGATGATGGCCGCCAACTCTAAGTTGTGGATAGGGTAGTTCAACTCATGGGGTTTCAACTGTGTAGATCCATAAGTGACCACTCTATAATGCTACATCAAAACGCATCTCAGGCCAATATGAGACACATCACAGTAGACCTGAAATTTTTTAATGTTTTCAGGGAAGATCAACATTAGTATAGAGGTAAGATGATGCTTTAATTCCATAAACCTTTCACCATTTTCGTAATTACAGACAAATAGTATGCCATTTCGAGTGATTCAAGTCAACGGAGTAGCAATCTTAGAAAATCCGTCGATAAATCGCCGATAGTAACCTGCCAAGTTAAGGAAACTATGTAACTCAGCCACATTGATGGACAGATTCTAGTTGATAACCATTTCAACCTTGGCAAATCTACGGAAACTCTTTCACTTGAAATCACATGACCAAGAAAGGAAACTCAATTCAACTAGAAGGAGCATTTGCTAAGTTTAACAAATAGTTGGTTCCGACGAAGTGTTTGCAGCACTTTAGAGAAGTGGATCACGTGTTCTCTTAGGCTCTTAGAGTACATTAGGATGTCATCAATGAAACGATAATGTACCGATCCAGTGTATGCTAAAAAACCCTATTCATCATATCCATGAAGGCAGCAGGGATATTAGTTAACCCGAACACATCACCTTGATCTCGTACAAGCTATATCTACACCGTAAATCAATCTTCGAAATATCTTCTTCTTTGACTCTCAACTGGTAGTATCCCTATCTGAGGTCGATCTTAGAGGAGACTGTGGCTTCTTGCAATTAGTAAAAAAGATTGTCGATTCGAGGTAGAGGATACTTGCTCTTTACCATTACTCAGCACGACTCATGCGATAAGTAGGTTTTGAAATTGGTTGGGTTCCAAGAAGTGGTTCGATAGAAAATTCTACCTCCCACGGGGGAGGTGAGCTAGGTAAGTCGACGAAAAAAACTTCCAAAAAGTTACAAATAATTGAAATGGAATACACAGTAGGATCAACATCCATATTCATGTTTATTCAATTGTTAAAGAGAAAATAGATTTTATTTCTTTTTCGGAGATCGCAAGGTTACAACTTTACTTTCACAATCAATTATTACTCTATATTTTTCTAACCATTCCATTTCTATAATAATGTCAAACCCTGAGAAATCTAAGAGTATCATGTCTACAAATATTTATATTTCTGAAGACTTTATCTTACAATTTTTTTTATATACAAGAAGCTTCTAATAATCCCCTAGAGGGAGTCTCTACAAGCAATATTTATTTTAAAGGTTCAGGCGTAATATCAAATTTATAAGCAAATGCACAAGAGATAAAATAATGAGTAACACCTGTATTGATCAAACCTTTGACAAAAGTATCATGAATAGAAAGCATTGGCAAATGATAAAGACAGGAGTAGGGAGGGCAGTGGGTTCATTTACGTGATGGACATGACCCTGGGCTTAAGTTTTGCTACATCCTTTGGCCGCTGAGGGCAGTCCTTTATAAAATACTGGGTACTTCCACACCAATAGCAGACGTGATTTATACACTGACAGAGTAATTCACCATGCAAGCGACCACAATACTGACATGGTTGGTAAGGTCAGGTAGACTATCTAGTAGGTGGAGATAGAGGAGAAGGAAGGGTAATCGGGTTTGTTTATTAGGGTAGCTACTTACTGGATCAGACAATCTTCTTCTAGGTTGTTGGAGTTGTTGTTAGATACGAACTCGGGAAATGCGTTGGTGTCTGGCCAATATGACATTTTTAGCCAACTGGGCATATTTAACACCTCTACATACAAATTGGGTCTCAGCATCGCAATCTGGTCATAAATATCGATACGAAGGCCCTTTAAAAACTTTCTCACTCTACGACTTTTGAGGGTGACCATTAGAATGACAAACCTACACAGCTGGACAAATCGAGCTACATATTGGGCAACCGTCTGATTTCCTTGGCAAAGGTCCTGAAATTCCTCTTCCTTCTTTTTTCAGGTATAGGTTGGGAAGAAGTTATCAAAGAATGCATCCATGAAAACTTCCCACGTAGTAGGGGTAGACAGGACTTCCTTCTTAAGTCGTCACCAGTATTCTACTTCACTGATCAGCATAAAGGCTACTAGGGGAACCTTTTGTTTCTCAATTAGGCCTAAGACAGAGAAAAACTTCTCTATCTGTAGGATCCAAACTTTGGTTACTAAGGGATGAGGGCCACTTTTAAAGTGTGGCGGGTTAAGTTTCCTAAAATTCGTTATGTTATGAGAGATAGACCTCTCAGCTGTTCGGTATTCTAGGGTAGGGTGTTGAGAAGGGTCGGTTTGGTTCTGTCCTATAGCTATAGTTAATTCTTGAATGGCTTGGAAAAGTTCAGTAGACCCAGCCCTTGTTAGATGGTCCTAAACCTCAGGTCTTTTGGCACATTATACGGAAGGTCTCCCTCGTATCATTCCTACAAAAGAAAGGAAGACATGAGTTAGTGGTCTAATTCAAAAAAGATGACTTATTTTTCTAGATATTGTGACATTCTAGATGCTAATTAAGGCATGTGGGTGTCAGATATAGAAATAGATTACGAGTATATGATAAAAATTATATGTTGTAGAGCAAATTAATACAAATCCCTTACAAATATATGAGCTTAAATTACATATAAATAATTGAGGCAAGAAGTAGCTATAAAATACAATGTCAAAATACAAAAGAGAGCCATTTCTTTCATTATATTATTGGACTCATCAGAGTGCGAAGACGATCATGCACTCAAGGTTTGCAGATCCATACGATCCTCATAAACTTCAATGGGTAGGTTAACTGACGGTTCCTCATTATCTTCCTCATATGGGTGGGAGGTGGCATGAAAAGAGTGAGTTCCACATGCTCAGTAAGAAAAAAAGTATTTAGATAATATCGTAAGGTTTTAAAAGGTGGATAATTCTAACATAAACACTTACCATTTGATTATGTTGTAGACCTATCTTGCCTTATGAAAATAATTTATTTATTAAATAAAAATATTATGTTTTAGTCAACAATCGAAATAAAATACACAATATATCTAACAATAGAGAAAATCAAATAAATCATGAAATGCTTATATTTTTGTGTCATGCTTCGTGAAGTCGTTACAACTTCCATCTCCGAAGGCAGATATAGATTTCTGACTACCCATGTGGAATGACCAGATTAGATACAGATAACGACAATTTGCTCAGGCACATTTTTGGCTTGCCAAACCATGGTACGATCTATGACCACAGCTGTACCAACCATAGTGGTCCTATAAGATATTCTATGTCACGATAGTACTTAGCCAAAGGTGACCCCTAACAGATATGTGCGTCACTACTCTCGTCAGAAGGTATGCCGTCATCCACAGTAACGGTCCTCTTACGTCTTTCAAGACCAGATGGGGGAGGAGGAAAAACAAATACTCTGGATGGGTATAGGGGAACATATACCTCTCAGAGATAAAATACCTAACGAGACACTTGATGCGTTATGCATGTCAATACATATACATACTTCGGACCATTTATGCTTCATTCTACTTTTTTTTTCTATTTTCTCTTTTATTTTTCAAATAACCTTACTGGTTTCATATTATTTTAATTACATGCCAATCATCAAGTGTCTATAATTCACATAGCATGCTTAGAATCAAGAACAATTCAACTTATTAAGCCTACTAACACAAAGCATGCAAAACAGGTAAAATCATAAAATTTTCTAGTAAATCTTTTTTTTGGGTCAAAAAATACCCCTTAAGACGTTTAAAAAAATACTTAATTCTTTACTAAAACCTTGATAACTTCTTCTACACCATTCTTCTTCTCTTCCTCTCATTCTCTCTCTAGACCACTCTCTTTTTCTCTCTCTAACTCTTAAAAGGTAGATGAATAGAAGTGAGGAGAAAATGGGAGGAAGGTCCCCTATTTATAGAAAATAGAAGCGGTTGGATTTGTGTGAAATGGTAAAATCCGATGAAGAAAGACTAAAAAGATGCTTGGCATGAAAAATAGTGGAAAAAGATCTCCTCCATTGGTAACAGCACACTGCCCAAGGCGATAGCGGCCTCACCCACCCGACGCGTGTTGTCGGCCTAGCCTGCAGGCTTCGGGCTACCCTACCGCGCGTAGGGTATTGGCATGCTGGAGCGTCGCGCACAGGCCTACTGGGTGGATGCCCTAAGTGTGCAGGCATATCCTCGCAGGCCTGCTGCGCGGATGGCTCGTGCAAGGTGTATGAAGCCTTTCTATCCGCGCGTGGATGGGTTTTGCCTGCGCCCGACAAGGCGGCAGTGCGCCTCACCCGACAGGCATGCGCCTCACCCGACCGGCATGCGCTACAAGCCTAGCCTGCAAGTGCCAACCTACCTCACCGCACATAGGAGCTAGCCTGCGCACGCGCAAGGCCTACAACATATCGGTGCACTATGCGTGTAAAGCCTATTGCGCGTAGGCCCCAGGTGCGCAAGCCAGCTGCGTGGACGACACATGCACAATGTGCTGCCCCTGGCCCTGTCCACGTGCGATGTGACATAGGCAGACAAGCCTGCCTACGCGCGACAAGACACATGCAAAGGATTGGCCCCATGCCTCGCGTGGATGGGATGTGCACACATCTTATGCCTTGTCGTGCATGCACTAATGCGTACAACAAAGGGTACCCACGCGGGTGGTCACCCTCTCCCGTAAGATTCCCCCCCCCCCTTTTTTTATATTTTCCCCTGAAAATTAATTATATTAAAATAAGAATAATAATAATAATGAATCAAAATAAAATAAAAATAATAATGAATTAAAATAAAAATAATAAAAATTAAATTAAATTAAATTAAAATAAAATAACCAAATCAACACAAAATTAAAATTACGAATTATGATATAAAGTTGTGAAATAAATTTATATGAATTCAGGTAGCCTTAAGACCCTAATAAATTAGGATTTTTCAAATACAATTTAGGGTTTAATAAAGACGTTTTATTAAACCCTTATCTCCCTTTTGTAGGCAAACATGACTCGAGGGAGACCTTCACTTGAGAGACCCGATGCCCAGGATGCCCCAACTCAGGCATAGTTCACTGAGTTATTTCGGGCTATTCAAGTTCTTACTGTTGCCATGGTCCATAATCATGCTTATAATAATGACCATCTTCGTCTTGTGGAGGACCAACCAAATCCTGTCTGTATTATCTCCAACAACATCTCTTAATTTCGGAGGTTAAACCCTCATTCCTTTTATAGTAGAGTAGACCCCATGGTAGCTGAAGTATGGATTATGCAGATGAAAAAACTGTTTTATGTCCTTGAACTTATAGAGGAGCAGAAAGTTCCCCTAACAGCCTTCATGTTCATAGGAGATGCTGAAAATTAGTGGCATCTCAAGAAGAAGACTCTACCCATTCCTACCACTTGAGAACAATTTCTCATTTCTTAAGAGTTTTTTCCAAGTCTATGTTTAAGAGAAAAAAGAAGAGGAGTTCCAAGAACTTAATTAGGAAAACATGTCGTTTAGTTATTATGCTTCCAAATTAATTTAGTTGTCCTATTTCACTTTATAATTAATAGTCATTGAGCGTAGGAAGGCTTAGAAATTTTTAAAGGGCCCGGGGCTCGATATCTTCGATTACGTAGCTGTGATGAAACTTGTTGCCTATGCAGAAGCCTTAGAGAATGCTCAACTGGCCGACGAACTTCTCGCTGTCCATTACCAACATATTCACCATGTTAGGGCACAAAACCAGCTAAAGAGGAAACTGATCGATCAGGATTATGTCGACAAATAACTTAGAGTAGCTCTGATTGTAGTAGTTTTTATGCCTCCACCTCCTCCCCTAAGTAGGTAATACTTTAAATCCAGCTCAGGTGTGTCGATACTGTAGCAAAAACCATGGCAGTCACCCTTACTACAAGTTGAATAATGCTTGTTACAAGTGCAGATTACGTAGCACTTTGTGAAGGACCCCAGAAGCAAAAGATGTAACTAGAACTATAGCTAGAGGAAGAGTTTTTCACCTTGATGAGCCAAATGCCATCCCAACATCAGCCATTATTCAGGGTACACTTTATATACATATTCTATAGTTTGTGCTTTGATAGATATTAGTGCTACTCACTCCTTTTTTCATGTAAATTTGCTAAGACTCTGTTAGCTAAACTTGACCCCCTGTAGTAAGCTTTAATTGTAGGAACTCCTTCCAAATCCATAGTAGAAGCCTATGTTGTGTACAAGTCATGTAAAGTAGGTATTTTAGGGATTAATTTTGTAACACCCCGCCCATCACTGTGCTTAATTTATTTGGAAAATCCTATTTATTTAGGTTTTTAGGCCACATTGAACTCATTTAATTTACTCTAAAAATTATTATCGTAATTTTTGAATTATACTAATTTTTATTTATTTTGATTTTATTTAATTTTAATTTATATTATTTTATTTTAGTCTATTTATTTATTTTTTTTATTTTTTTTAAATGAGTTTCAGGAAAATGGAAAAATGGGAGAATCTCTAGCAAGAAAATCCTACGGGAAAGCTGATCACGCAGGCGCTCGTGCGCTGTGCGCGCACAGTTGGTGTGGGACGTGTGTACAGTGCGCACATCCCACCCCTGTGCATGGTGCGAGGTCAACCCTATGAGTGTCTAGTTCCTGGAAGTGCGGTAGGGTGGGCCGCGCGCCGGGCGGGGAGGCCATTGGTGCATCGGGCAATTGGCTGCCGCTCACCTTGGGTGGCGCGCCGCTGCCGCCTGTAAAGGAGGTCTTCCTCCTCTTTTTTTGTGATGAGCATTTTTTTGCTCTGTCTTCATTAGATTTCACCACTTGGCGCAAATCCAACAGCTCCCAATTTCTATAAATAAGGGCCATTCTTTTCCATTTTCTCCACATTTCCATTCTTCCACCTTTCAAGAATTAAGAGAGAGTCAGAGAGAAAAAGTAATCTAGAGAGAGAAGGAGAGGAAAAAAAGAAGGACGGTGTAGAAGAAATTATCAAGATTTCAGTAAAGAATTTAATATTTTTTTAAACATTTTGAGAGGTATTTTTAGACAAAAAAGAAAAGATTAAATGGGTAATTTGTGATTTTGCCTGTTTTTGCATGCTTTTATGTTTGTAGGCTTAATAAGTTGAATTGTCCTGATTTCAAGCATGTTATGTGATTTATAGACACTTGATGATTTACAAGTAATTAAAATAATAAGAAACTGGTAAGGTTACCTCAAATATATATATATATATAAAAGAAACAGAAAAAAGGTGAAATGAAGTATGAATGGTCTGAAGTATGTATCTGTATTGACATGCATAATGTATCAAGTGTCTTGTTAAGCTTTTTATTTCTGAGGGGTATCTATTCCCCTAACTCCATTTGGGGTATCTATTTCTCCGTGGAAAGACGTAAGAGGACTGCTCCATGTGGATGACAGCATACCCTCTGACGAGAGTGGTGACGCGAATATCTGTTAGGGGTCACCTTTGATTAAGTATTGTCGTGACTATAAAATATCTAATAGGACTACTATAATTGGTACAACTATAGTCATAGATCATACCATGTTTTGGCAAGCTGGAAATGTGTATTAGCAAATTATTATTATATGTATTTGATCTGGTCATTCCACATGAGTGGTCAAAAATCTGTATCTGCCTTCAGAGATGGAAGTCGGAATGACTTTGCGAAGTATGACACGAAAATTTGAGTATTTCATGGTTTATTTGATTTTTTTTATTATTTGGTATGATGTGTGTTTGTCTTGACTACATTAACGTGATATTTTCTCTAATAAATAAATTATTTTTCATAAGGTAAGATGAGGAAGAGAATGAGGAACTGCTAATTGATCTACCCATTAAAGTTTTTAAGGATCCCGTGGATCAATAAATCTTGAGTGCATGATCGTTCCCATACTCTAATGAGTCCAATAGCATAGTAAAAGAAGTGACTCTCTTTGGTATTTTGACATTGTATTTTTCAGCCACTTCTTGCCTCAGTTATATGTATGTAATTGGAGCTCGTATATTTGTAAGGAATTTGTATTAATTTGTTGTATTGCATATAATTTCTATCATGCACTCGTAATTCTATTTCTGTATCTGATACCCACATGACTTTATTAACATTTGGGATATCACAGATGGTATCAGAGCAGATTATGTGGATCAAATCCCTTACATTGAGGCCTTAGGTAGAAAGATCCTTAGAGTACTTAAGAAGAATAAGTCATCTTTTCAAAAATTAGGTCACTAACTCGTGTGTTCCTTTTTTTTGTAAGGATGACGTATACTGAGCGATTTGAAGCCCCGGATCACCCAACCAGGGCTGAATTTACTGAACTCTCTCAAGCCATCCAAGAATTGACTACAGCCGTAGGACAAAATCAAGCCAACCCTCTTCCACCCCTGCCCTAGAATATCGAATGACCGACAGGTCTATTTCTCACAACATAGCGAACTTTAGGAAGCTTAACCCACCATATTTCATAGGTGGTCCTAATCCCTTAGTAGCCGAAGCCTGGATCCTACAGATAGAGAATATTTTCTCAATCCTAGACCTGATTGAGGAGCAAAAAGTTTTCCTAGCAGCCTTTATGTTAAACGGAGAAGCAAAACACTGGTGACGACTTAAGAAGGAAGTCCTACTTGCCCTTACCAATTGGGAAGTTTTCATGGATGAATTCTTTGATAACTTCTTCCCTGCCTACGTCTAAGAAAAGAAGGAAGAAGAATTTTAGGATCTCTATAAAGAAATCTAATGATTGCCCAATATGCAGCCTGTTTTGTCCAACTGTTTAGGTTCGCCCCTCTAATGGTAACCCCCAAAAGTCAAAAAGTTAAGAAGTTTCTAAAGGGCCTTTGTGCCAATATTTATGACTGGATTGCGATGCTGAGACCCAGCTCGTATGCGAAGGTGCTAGAACATGCCTAGTTGGCTGAAGACCTCATCTTGACGAGGCACCAACGCATTGCCCGAATTCATACCCAACAACAATGACCCCAACAGTCTAGAAGGAGATTGGCTAACCCAGTAAATAACTATCCTGATAAATGAACCTGAGTTGCCCTTCCCCCTGCTTTGCCTCTACCTACGGGTCAGCCTGCCTAACCTACCCAACCCTGTCAGCATTGTTGTCGCTCACATGGTGACCTACCCTGTCGGTGTATCAATCACGCCTGCTATCAGTGCAGAAGCACTAAACATCTTATAAAAGACTGTCCCCAGCAACTGAAAGACGTGGCTAGACTTGTAGTATAGGGTCATGTATACCACCTAGATGAACCCGATGCTCTCCCCACTTCTGTTCTTGTCCAGAGTATGCTTTCTATTCATGACACTTCTGCCAAGGCTTTGATCGATGCAGGTGCTACTCACTCCTTTATTTTTTTTGCATTTGCTTGTAAGCTTGACATTAGGCTAGAACCATTAGTTGAAATATTAACAGTAGAAACTTCTTCTAGGGGATTATTTCAAGCTCACTGTGTACGTAAATATTGTGAGATAAAAGCTTAAAGGATAGAAGTATTTATGAATCTAATGTGGTTAGATTTTTCAGGATTTGATGTGATATTAGGAATGGACTTGTTAAAAAAGTAGAGCAATAATCGATTGTGAAAGTAAATTTATAACTTTGTGGTCCCCAAAAAAGGAATAAAATCTATTGTTATTATTTTTCCTAAAAATTTAATAGAAAAAAATTTGGGTGTTGATCCTGTTGTGTGTTATATATCGGTTGTTTATAATTTTTAAGATGTATTTCCCATCGAACTTCTTAGTCTGCTTCCCTTGCGAGAAGTAGAGTTCCTAATTGAATTGCTTTCTGAACTTGCATAGCTAGAAAATCAACTTTCTGAACTAATTACCCAGAAGTTTATCTGCCCTAATTATCCTCCTTGGGGCGCTCAAGTATTTTTCGTGAAAAAGAAGGATGGTTCCTCAGACTCGATGTGGATTATCGGGAGCTTAACCGAGAAATAGTTAAAAGCAAGTACCTCTTATCTTGGACCGACGACCTCTTTGATCAATTGCAAGGAGCCACAGTCTTCTCCAAGATTGACCCAGGATGGGATATCACCAGCTGAGAGTCAAAAATAAGATATTTTTAAGACTGCTTTCCGGTGCAGGTACGATTTGTATGAGTTTAGAGTAATTCCATTTGGGTTAACCAATGCCCCTGCAGCCTTCATGGACCTCATAAATAGAGTTTTTTGGCACGCACTAGATCAGTACGTCATCGTATTTATTGATGACATCTTAGTGTACTCCAAGAGCCTTGAGGAATATACAGTGCACTTGTCTGAAGTGTTGGAGATCCTTCACCGGAACCTACTTTATGCTAAACTTAGCAAATTTTCTTTATGGTTGGATCGAGTTTCCTTCCTTAGTCATGTAATTTCGAGTGAAGTAGGTTCTGTGGATCCATAAAAGGTTGAAATAGTAATCAACTACAATCTGTCAACTAATTTGGCCGAGGTACGTAGTTTCTTTGGCTTAGCGGGTCACTATCGGTGATTCCTCGACGGATTTTCTAAGATTGCTGCTTTATTTACCTAACTCACCCGAAAGGGTGTGCCATTTGTCTGAAATTAAGAATTTAATGAAAGCTTCATGGAATTGAAGCATCGTCTTACCTCTGCTATTGTATTGATCCTCCCTGACAATATTGAAAGATTTCAGGTCTATTGCAATGCATCTCATATTGGCTAAGGGTGTGTCTCTATGTAGTATGGTAGAATAGTCACGTATAGGTCATAATAGTTGAAACCTCATTAGCCAAAGTGCCCTATCCACGACTTAGAGTTGGCGGCCACTATCTTTACCCTAAAGATATGGCGTCATTACCTGTTTGGTCAGACTTTCGAGATTTACACTGACCACAAGAGTCTGAAGTACATCTTTTCGCAGAGGGAGTTAAATATGAGACAGAGACGCTAGATGGACCTCCTGAAGGACTATACTGTAAGATCATCTATCACCCCGGTGAAAAAATATAGTCGCTGATGCACTAAACTGAAAGAAGTCCGCAGTGTTGGCCCAAACCTTGGCCTCCAATTGGAAATTAATGGATACTATGTATTCGCTTTGCCTTAACTACTATGGTAAAAGTACCTATCTCACTCATATCCGAGCCCTGCCGAATCTCTTCATGAAAATATAGGAAACTCAGTCCACGAACCTAGAACTCACAAAAAATCTAGGTAAGTTATCTTCTGACGAATTTTTTGATTTCATAATTTCAGATGATGGACTGTTTAGATTTCAAAACTTAATTTAGGGTTCCGTTGTTGTAAGGGCGGATATTCTCAAGACCGCCCATGCTTCCAAGTTATCCATCCATCCCGGGAGTACAAAGATGTACCGAAACTTGAAGTGTCAA
Organism: Carica papaya; assembly: GCF_000150535.2. The sequence goes on along the minus strand of NW_019014654.1, from coordinate 464,644 downwards.
TACTGGTGACCAGGAATAAAGAAGGACATAGTCGACTACATCTCCCAATGCCTCACTTGCTAGAGGATTAAGGCAGAACATTAGAGACCCGACGGTTTATTACAAGGCCTCCTGATTCTAAAATAGAAGTAGGAGCATGTAACTATGGATTTTGTCACAGGATTGCCCAGGACCTGTTCTGGTCAAAATGCTATTTGGGCCATCGTTGACAGACCAACCAAGACCATTCATTTTTTGCCCATCAGGACAACTCACTCCACCAGCAAATTAGCCCGCCTTTATGTTGATGAGATTATTTGACTTCAAGGTGTTCCCTCATCCATTGTGTCCAATCGAGATCCTTGATTTACCTCCAACTTTTAGGATAACTTTTAGGAAGCTCTGGGGTCTGGATTGTATTTCAGCACCACTTATCATCCTCAAACGGATGATCAGTCAAAATGTACGATCCAGCCATTAGAAGACATGTTGCATGCTTGTGTTTTTTACTTTGGTGATAACTGAATTGAGTATCTTCTCGTATATGAATTTTCTTATAATAATAGTTATCATTCCAGCATCGACAAGGCTCCATATGAAGCATTGTCCAATAGGCCTTGCCGTTCTCCCACTTATTGGAGTGAAGTTGTAAACCAGCGTCATTTGAGATCGGACATCATCCAAGAGACTATTAAGAAGGTTGCGATCATCTGTAAGAACTTGGCTACCACCTAGAGCCGTCAGAAGAGTTACTCTAATAATTATAGGTGACCCTTGAAATTCGCTGTTGGAGACTAAGTTTTCCTCAAGGTTTTTCCCTATAAGGGAAAGATGCGGTTAAGAAAAAGAAGGAAGTTAAGCCCTCGTTATGTGGGAAATTTTCGGATTATTGAGCGTATTGGACTCGTGGCGTGTTGCCTTACTCTACCTCGAGAATTCACGGTTTACATGATATTTTCTACATCTCGATGCTCAAAAGGTACTACCTTTAACCCTTCTCATATCATTCCTCATAATGAAACATAGATATAAGCTAATATGATATATGAGGAAATCTCTGTACAGATTCTTAGATGAACCAACAAGGTCTTGCGCAACAAGATGATTCCATGGTGAAGGTGCAGTGGTAGCATCATACACCAAAAGAGGAGACATGGGAGTTGGAAAGTGAGATGAGGGAAAAGTTTCTGAACCTGTTCAAGACAAATTTGGGGACTAAAATTTTCTAAGGTGGGGGAGATGTAACACCCCGCCCATCACTGTGCTTAATTTATTTAAAAAATTCGATTTATTCGGGCCTTTAGGATACATTGAACTTATTTAATTTACTCCGTATATTATTATCATAATTCATAAATTATGTCAGTTTTTATTTAATTTTAGTTTATTTTATTTTATTTTAGTCAAATTATTTATTTTTTTTATTTATTTTTTAAAAAATGAATTTTGAAAATACGAAAAAAAGAGAAAAAAATCCAGTAGGAAATGGCTATCCGCACGAGCGCCCGTGCGCTATGCATGTGCACGTGCGCACAACAGGCGCATGATGTGCGCACTGCGCGTGCGGCGTGGGGTCAACCCTTCGTGCATCTTGCCGTGCACAGGTGGGCTGTTCGCGCATCACCTCTCGCGGGGACAGGTGTTGCACACTGTGTGCGTGCCGTCCGCGCAGGAGGCTTGGGCAGATAAGCACCTGCGCGCCTGGGGGCTTGGTGCAGTAGGCCTACGCCTGCAACAGGGTGGACCGTGCGCCTGCATCGTGCCGTGTGGGGAGGCCGTTGCTACCTCAGGCAGTGTGCCGCCATCCACTTCGAGCAACATGTAGCCGTTTCCTCCTCCGTTTTTCATGCCCATAATCTTTTTCTCTCTCTTTAATGAATTTTACCACTTTGTGCAAATCCAACAGCATCCAATTTCTATAAATGGGGGCCATTCCTTCCTATTTTCTCCACACTTTCATTCTTTCACCTTTCAAGAATTAGAGAGAGAGAAAAAGTGATCTAGGGAAAGAAAGAGAGGAAGAAAAGAAAAACAGTGTAGAAGAAATTATCAAGATTTCGATAAGAAATTTAATATTTCTTTAAACGTCTTAAGGGGTATTTTTAGACAAAAAAGAAAACATTAAATTGATAATTTGTGATTTTGCATGCTTTTGTGTTTGTAGGCTTAATAAGTTGAATCGTCCTCATTTCAAGCATGTTATGTGATTTATAGACACTTGATGATTTGTAGGTAATTAAAATAATAAAAAACTGGTAAGGTTACCTAAAAAGTATATATATTATATATAAAAAAAACAAAAAAAGGTGGAATGAAGCATGAATGGTCTGAAGTATGTATCTATATTGACATGCATAATGCATCAAGTATGTCATTAGGCTTTTTATCTCTAAGGGATATCTGTTCCCCTAACCCCATCCGAGATATCTGCTTCCTCCTCCCCCATCTGGTTTAAAAAGACATAAGAGAATCGCTCTATATGGATGACGGCATACTCTCTGACGAGAGTGGTGACGTGAATATCTATTAGGGATCACCTTTGGCTAAGTATTGTCGTGACTAAAGAATATATGATAAGAACATTATGGTTGATACGGTCGTGGTCATAGATCATACTATGGTTTGGCAAGCCAGAAATGTATCTGAGCAAATTGCTGTTATCTATATCTGATCTGGTCATTCCACATGAATAGTCAAAATATGTATTTACCTTTAGAGATGGAGGTCGTAACGACTTCGCAAAGTATGACATGAAAATCTGAGCAATTCATGATTTATTTAATTTTCTCTATTATTTAGTATGATGTGGTTTTGTCTTGATTATATTAACGTGATTTTTTTCTCTAATAAACAAATTATTTTCATAAGGTAAGATAGGTCTATGAAGGAACTAAGTGGTAAGTATTTACGTTAGAATAATTCACCTTTAAAACCTTACGATGTTATTTAAATATTATTTTTCTTAGTGAGGATGTGGAACTCACTCTTTCCATGCCCCTCTCCCCCCAAGATGAGGAAGAGAATGAGGAACTGCCAGCTGACCTGTGACATCTTAAGTGCTAATTAAGCCAAATAGGTGTCAGATACAGATTCAGATACAGAATAATGAGTGCATGATAATATTTATGCAGCGGAATCAAACCTTAAAAAATTTCTTACAAATATATATATAATGTTCTAAATACATACATCACTGAGGCCAGATGTGACTACAAAATACAAAACATAAGGGCCACTTCTTATGCTATGCTACTGGAATTTATCAGAGTGTGGGAATAGTTATACACTCAGACTTGTGGATCAACAAGATCAACATAGACTTCCAAGGGTAGGTTTATAGTCCACGCAGAGTCGGAGGGTACCATCCTTTTTCTTTACAAACAACAGTGGAGCGCCCCAAAGAGAATAGCTAGGGTGAATAAATGTTTGGGTGATGAGATCAAAAAGCTAATATTCCAACTCTGTTAGCTTAGTGCGACTCATGCGATACGTGGGCTTTAAAATCGGCTGGGTTCCTAGCAATAATTCAATCAGGAACTCTACCTCACGTGGGGGAGGTAGACCAGGGAGTTCGATGAGAAAAACATCAGGAAAATTATAAACAATGGGTATGGAAGACATAGGAGGATTAGTGTCCATATTCCTGTTCATTCAATTGTTAGAAAATAATGATAATAACAACTTTTATTTCTTTTTTCGGGATTGTAAAGTTATAATTTTACTTTCATAGTCTATTATAACTCTATACTTTTCCAACCAATCCATTTCTAATATTATATCAAATCCTACAAAATATAATAGTATTAGGTTTAGACATACTTCTATCCCTGAAGTTTTTATCCTATAGTTCTTATACACGCAATAAGTAGTAGTCCTTTAGAGGGAGTTTTCACTACTAGTGTTTTTCTTAAAGCTTTTAGTCTAAATTCTAGATTACAAGCAAATGCACAGGAAATAAAAGAGTGAGTTGCACTACTATTAATTGAAGTTTTGGCAGGAGTATTATGAATAGAAAACATACCTTGGATGAGAACAGGAGCATGAAGGACTTCAGATCCATCTAAGTGGTACACTCGACCTTGTGTTATGGATCAGACTACATCCTTTGGTCATTGAGGGTAGTCTCTTATAAGGTGCTAGGTATTTTCGAACTGATAGCAGGCATTATTGACATGCCGACAAGGCAGACCAC
>NW_019014654.1:366563-382830 GCF_000150535.2 Carica papaya | reverse complement strand
AAAAATAAGAATAATATATATTGAAATAACTGCAGATATATCAAAATAAAAAATCTTCATCAAATTATTATAAAACTTAACTTGAAGTTTTGACTTAAAATAAAATATACACAAATTTAAAATTATTATATTTGATACCAGAATCTTGACGCTAATGTTAAATTATTATATCAACCTGAAATAAAATATTTAACAAGTTTCTTCTTGAAAAAATGTGAATATTTGACAAATCAAATCAGATAAAGCACTCACTAAGAAGGTTATTTAATTTTCAAATAAATACTGTTTGCAAACTCAGATGTTAATAAACTCAAAACAGTTTTCCGATTGGCTAGATTATTTTGCTCGCCCGAGACAATGTCCCTACTAAACCAATTTTTTGAGAATGTCTCTACTAAACCAATTACATAAAAGGTGATAACAGAACCCACATAACAATGCCATATTTAACAAACTACAAAGCTTGATATGATTTCCATACGGGACCATATTCTTCTGCAATCCACAATCAGAAACAATGCAAATCTGGATCATGGCATCAATCAGCATTTTGTAGGGATATAAAAATATCTAAACTGCAAACATACCCTATATAGGCTTACAGTACCATCCACTTACAACTGTAGTTCGCTGAAGTCTTACAATAGCAGATGAAGTAAACCTTTTTACATCCCGGCAAAAAATTTAGGCATGCACGGTAAAAGCGAAAGAGATGATCCGCAAACAACAGTCCTACATGCATGTGCATTCTGGTTGACAGATTTTCCTTTCACAATGGTGATTTCGAATCTACTCAAGTCAAAAGGGCACAGATTCGGGGATTGAAGTTAAAAAAACTAGCCAAAGCATCCCAAAGTCCCCATTGGTAAATAGACCACCAACCAGCAAAAAATGAAAGTACAATTTCTTGAGAACTGTAAACATGGAATCCCCAGTGGATTGCATAATGCCTCTTCTAGTCCTGAAAGGGGGAAAAAAGGGAAAAGTTACTGTTAGTTGAAAAATGACAATTACCAAATTAATACCTAAAATTTGACATTCATTACAAAATGATTCCTAATGTTTTTTCTTTTAATTACAATTTGGTTTTTAACATTTTTTATATGTTTCAAACATTCAGTTTCCTTCTATTTCCTGACAGCAAAAATCAAAATGATTTAAGTCATATCTTGATGCTTTAAAATAAAAACTTAAAAACATAATTTTAACTAACAAATTAAATTAGTAAATTAATAATAATTAAAATAGATCTAATATTATTACTAATTTAATTAATTAATCAAAATTATTCTTTTGAACTATTTTTTAAAACATTCAAACATGATTTATCAATTTTTTTTTTGTTTAAGATAGGAAGAAGTTAAACATTCGAAATAAAAAAAAAAACAGATTTTCAGATATCAAATTATAACAAAAAAATTAGGAACAAAATTGTAAGAAATACCAAGTTTCAAGGCTAATTTACTAATTTGCCCAAAAATAAATGAAACTATATAGTAGTTGGGTGTACCACTGCACATGAACGAAACCCAACTCAGAAAGATATCATAACATTTCTTTAATCCCAAACTCACTTTTATTAAATCAGTTTACCACAAAGATTATTAACTTTTTCATCCAATCCCACTTCTAGTCAGTTAGTTCACTTCACTTAACCAGCAAAAGCACCCATTACCGTCCCAACTATGAACCTTGAATCTTTTTACACTGCATATAGAAAGCATGTGCTTGTGGTTTAAAGTTTACTGGCTAAGGGCAAAGAGTAGATTAGCAGCTTCTGCCTCCAATTGTGCTGGCAGTCAATTATTGGACTTTTTATGTGCTTGAGGTCTAAAGTACTGGCAAAGGATAGATCAGCAGCTTCTGTTTTCAATTAGGCTGGCAGTAGATGGTTGATTTTTCTTTTCTTCTATTGAATCTTTTTTTTTTATACATGAGTTGTGATGAATCAAGATGGCTCCATCATCAGTTGATGTCTATAAGAAGGGTTGAAGGGAGAAAAAGAAGGAAGTGGGAGAGAAAAAAAAGGGTTTAAGAAGAGGGAGAAACATGTGGAATTAACTCAAGTAGAATACAGTTGTTGTCCAAGAGGTCAAAAGGAGAAATAAAACAGAAAAGATCCAACTTTTATTCCAAAACAACCATACAGGCCTTTATACCAACATTCTCCGAAAAGAACTAAACCACAATTTCCTGACCCTAAAATTCCCTAAAATCTAATTCTACTTAATTTCATAATAAATAAAATCACGATATTTCATTTATAACTAGAAAACTATCAACACATTGATTTTCTTTCTTAATAGTTCCTGATATCATAAAGTCATCTAAATTGGAATTCCTAACAGTCAAGTAGATACATTTCACCATGATATGCCAACTGTTGCTCCCTTTCAGCTTTTGAATAACTATAGATTTCTCAATTTCTATGATTTTTCCAATCATCCCCAATTTTCTAATGCCACTATATATTCAGGTCCTAAAGGAACAATAATAGATTATATATCACTTAAATATGACACAATGGAACTTCTCTGTTTGAACAATAATAGATTTCTAATGCTACTATATATATCACTTCCGATGCCAGCATGCTTCTTAATTTGAGATGTATCCTTCTCTGTTTCCAGGCTGTTTTGGGTCTCAAAATCAACATGATCAAATATGAACTTGTTGGGATTGGGGTTGACAGTGCAGGAACTTCTCTTGCCCAGGTGTTGGGTTGTAAAAGCACGCAGCTAGCTATTAAATATCTTGGCATTCCCCTTGGCACAAGATACAAAGATGGAAAAAGCTGGGACCCAGTTATTAATCTGTTTGAAAGAAGACTAACAGGTTGGAAGAGGAAATTTCTTTGAAAAGCAAGTAGATTAATACTCATTAAAAGTACCTTATCTAACCTCCCGACATATTTCTTATCTGTACTTATCATCTCAGCTAGAGTGGCAAAAAAATTAGAAATGATTCAATGTAAAATCCTCTAAGGTGATGAAGACGGCAAGAGGAGTTCATCTAGTTAAATGGGATGAGGTGAAGTGTCCAACTAAAGCAGGTCGCTTTAAACAGAGCACTCCATGGAAAATGGATTTGGAGAAACTGAAATGAAAAAAAGAGTCTGGAAAAAGTCATTGATTACAAATGAGCTGCGAATGAAAACACAATTAATCCACCTTGGAGTGCAGCACACATGGCATGAGTCTTTGGAATCGCATTATGCAAACCAGCAAATCAGTCTTTGAATGCTCAAAATGGGAAGAGGATAAAGGCAATAAGGTGTGCTTCTGGATAGATATTTGGTGCGGTACAGTCAATTTTCATACTTGTTTCCCCCCTAGTATTTGCTATTTCCAAGGACAAGAACATGCTCATTGAGAAGGCTTTTGGTGATGATAATGGCAGGAATTGGAATGTTGTGGTTAACAAGAATTTGCAAGACTGGGAAGTAGATGAATATGAGGACCTGTTACAGCTTTCGGCCACCATTCGTCTCAGCAACAAGGATGATAACTTATTTTGGTCCTTGAAAAAAATGACATCTTCTTCGTTAAACCTTTCTATAACTATCTGGATAGTCACAGAAGATCGGAGAGAATGGATTTCCCTGCAGAGATAATATGGAAGACTAATGCTCCTAGAATTTCTTTCTTCGCCTGGGAAGTTACAAAAGAACGTATTTTGACTATTGACAACTCATGAAGAAAGTGTTAATATTGACTAACATATGGTTCCTATGCAAAAACAACGCAGATTCCTCCAACAATTTTTTTTTTTCACCTATCACTTACAATCTTTCGATCCTGGTCTACGGGCTCTTGGGTATCTGTAGGGCTATGACTGGTTCCGTTAGAAGCAAATTAATGGCTTGGGAAGAACTGTGTAAGAAAAACAAATATTTCAGACTTATCCCACTTATCATCTTCTGAGTCATTTAGAAAGAAAGAAACAATAGGACTTTTGAATGTAAAGAAGATAAGTTTGTCAATACCAAGAATAGATGATTTCCCTATTTTGATTCCATTGTTCTAGAACATAACCTTGATAACTTCGATGATTTTAGTTCAATTGTAGACATACTTATTAACTTGTAAATCTTTTGTACATGTAGGCGCCAACATATCAATATACTTCTTATACTTTTATTTCAAAATATATATATATATATAATAACACAATGGAAGTAGATTCACCTACTCAAGAATATGCATTTATTTCCATGTGTCTAACTGCATACATGCATGTCTTTTGTCTGTGTTAGACAGTGAACCTGAGGAAGGTAGCACAAAATAATATTAAAGAATATGAGGGTGATCTATGGTCTTCTTGTAATCATCTCTTATTGTGGTGTTCTACAACTTATAGCTCATGATACATGATTTATGGTCTTCTTGGGATTGAGTGGGTTATTGCGGGTTCGGTTAGGGAGGAGATATGGACTTGGGAGGGTTTATTTGTAAAAAGAAATATTACAAACATTATCTCATTAACTGTTTTCTGGATCAATTGGAAAGAGAAGAATAGAAGAATTTTTTATAGTGCTCAGAGTAGCTTAAATAGATTAAAAAATAAATGGATACATATTTTCGGGTCAGTATTGTTAAGTCATGACATACTCTATACTTTTTATTTCAAAAAAATATTAAAGAATATGAGGGTGTTCGGCTCAACTTATAAGCTCCATAGCAGCATTTCAAGTTTTCCTAAGTTTTTGATAAAAAATCTATAGATTGAACAGTTTATAAACTTTTGTACCAGCATTTGTACAACATTGTTCAGAAGTAACTTTTATTTTATAGAGCTTATACCGAACAATGCTGGTGTTGACCAAGCAAAATTATAAAACAACCATTAACAATTTCAAAAATAGGGCCTATTCCTCTTTTCAAGAATATAAATATATAAATATATATTGCCATATTCCCAGAAATCAACACTTATAAGCAATATTTTTATGAAAAAGCTATATTTTGACTAAATAATCTAATACAGCTTATAAGTTCATATTACCTTAACACTTCAACAGCACATTTGTGAAAAAAGATCTATATCGGCTTAGACATTATTGAAGAGCTTAAAAATCTATAGTTTATAAGGATTTTAAGATAAGCCAAACAACCTCAAAGAGAATACTAGAATCTTAAAAGTAGAAGCAATTCTGTTAGAATAATTTGTAACCTGTTCCATTGGTCCAGATTCATCCTTCTGTTCTTCCACATTTTTCTGTTCTCTATCAGCCTTATCTTGATCACTATCTATCATCTTTTCATCTTCTTCTGGGACATCTTTGGCCCCAGTATCATAATCAGGAATCTTCAAATCTGCAGGAAGCTGCCCAGTCTTCAGCGCCTGTTCATACATTAAAAGATACAAATTAACATTATATACAAACATCAAGGGGGAAAAGTCATTTAATCAGGCAAATGCTACATACCTTTTCAAGTCTTGCAACCTCTTCAAGAGTCTGGGAATTCAAAATCGCAGCCTGCAGATAGTGAAACAGTAAATGAAGTAAAATAAAAAAATATCACACAAAATCATGGGCTAAAGACATAAATAAACCCAATTCCACCTGTGGGAAAAAAAAAAGGACGAACAAAAAACATCTACGCTTCAAACCAACTCACTACTTAATCAACAGAGCTATTAACCAAGAGCATCATGTCTGTATTGCCACCTACCAGTATAAAAAAGCTCTTTTAACATCTATAAAACAGTGTCCATTATGCCAACAAATCAACTAACACTAGTTTCAGCTAGTGAACAGACCAACCAATTCCAGTTACAATCTAATCTTTGTATGATTTTACCATTATTTAGGATCAGAAAATGCCTGGGGGAATTCCAGTCTTCTTTTCCCTTTTCAGGACATAATCCAAAAGAGAAGCCAGTATTCTTATGCCACAAATATCTGAATAGAGAATATTCCCTTTTCTTTTTTTCTTCAAGGTATTAATGCTTCTGTAACTCTCAGCTTATTCGGTCTTTGAACCTCTGAACTACCAATTTGCTTTATCTTTTAATCAGGCATGTCAACAAAATTATCCTTGAAAACACAAAGTTATATTCAGGGAAGATAGTTTTTCCATGTATTTAGTCAAAAATTTAACAGTGCTGATTTAAACAACCAATAGAACAGAGTTTTTTTTCGAGAGGAAAAAAAAGGATATTAACATTAAAAGAGCACCAAGGGGATTAAGGAAGCCAAGGCAGGTTTTGAAGTTGGTAGGTCTAGTTCCTCTAATTTTTTCTTATCATGATTTTCATTTTTAGTAGAAAAGAAGAAATATTATTACAAGGAAAGAACTAGGTATAAGGAGGTTTAGGTATCCTTCAAACGAATAAGAAAAGAAGATAAAAGCTAGATAATCATTAGAAAGAATAGCAAGTCAATCTCTGTGAAACGCTGATAAAGAAACATCCTCAAAAGAATCTGTTTCCCTTAGCCCAAATGGATGCCAGAAACCAAAATTTTACAAGAAAGAATCAGAAAAGATGAATTAAAACTCTGAAAACTCTAGAATTTTTCTCCAACTATAATCAGCCACATGCCAGCAGAGAAAGCCTGCATCAAAGAAACTTCCATCTCCCTCTTCATCCCCAGACCATCAGTACGGAAGAAAGATAACCCTTAATATTCTTAAGAGAAACTTAGGAAAAGCCAAATATATCAAAAACATGGTACAAAATTTTCCAGCCCAATTCATAGTGCAGGAAGAGATAGTCATGAGTCTCCGCATCTCTGTAACACATCAGACATACCCAGCAACAAGGCACGATTCAGTCAACAAGGTTAAAGCATATCATTATGTATTAAGCCTACCCAAAACCACACTCCAAACAAAACCTTTTACCTTATAAGGAGTCAGAGCTTTCCATAAGGACTTATTAAGGATAATATTCTGGGTAGCAGGATGGTCGATCAGGCAGTCTAAGTAAGACTTGCATGAATATAAATCTAAGGATTCCAAGGACTAAATTCTACATTCTGGATGGTTTTCAAAAAAAAGAAAAAGAAAGGCTACATAATATTGGTCATATCAACAACTTCCCCGTCATTGACATTTCAGGGGAAAAAGAAAAGAAAGGTTCCAAGAATAGAAATCATTAGACTGAACCAAAAAAAAAAAAGGATATAGGGGAATTATTATTTCTGGATAACATGTAAGTCTGGGAAAATGGGATGCTAAAGAGGCATTGTCAATCCAAGGGTCCTCTCAGAAGAAAAACTGATTGAATGGAGGCAGGGCGTCTCCATCCTATATCCACCTTGTCATTGCTGTAAGCAGAAAAACTGACAAGTTCTTTACCTTAAAGAAATTTATACAACTAGTATATTTCAAGATTTCAAAGTCTAGAGACTGGAATTATAAGAGATTGTACTATTTTTTTTAAAAGGACAAAATATATTATTCACAGTGCACCAAGAAAATGCAACCCGTACATAAAATTTGTAAGTCTAGCAAACTATCAATAAGATCCCCTAAATCCTCAACAGAATAAAGGGGTTGACTTTTAATCAAAAAATTCAACATCTGGAACCAGACGTCTTTAAATCTATCAAAATAGCATCCACACCCTCAAAAGCTCTCCTATTTTTCTCTTTCCAAATAACCCAAAAGGTAATCAAAGAGATAAACCTAGTTGTCTACTTATCACTCTGAATGGAGAGGCATGCACAGCCTTTCTTTTACAGTACCCTCATTTTTTTCAAAAAAATTCACAATATCCTCTATAACCTAGTTCAAACCCAGAAAACTAAAAGCCAAAGACCATAGTCGTGCAATAAGATAACCTACCAGCGACTGAACCTCACAAGAAGCTTTTGGCTTCCAAAATCCACTCTTGTAGTTAAATATGAAATGCTTAGGTTTACATTCTTACCTCCAGCAGCATCAGAACTAAAGATTAGTTCGACCTTCACCAACTAAAAGTTTCCACTAACCTTTTTCTTCAACATCCCTAGAATCTTATTCATAACTAGAGTTTAACATATCTGCTTATTGATAAACTGATGTGCATCAAATCATTTTTTTTAATATAGAATGCACGAATTATGCCACAAAGATATGCCCAATAACCCTGCGACCAAATGATCATGTTCTAATTACTGCAAATATTTGGTACAATTCATTGGTTAACTGAATACCTTTATAGCTATAATTTGCTCCGGTGTGGGGGCAACCATTTTTGGAGTCTGCTGCTGCTCTGATACTTCTGCAACATTTGGAGCCTCAGTTGTTGTCAATATCTTTACCGGTAGCTTCTTAGCCTCCTCCTCAGCTTCTTTAGATGTGAACAGGTTTCTAGCCTCTGCTCTCTCCTATCATCCAAAGCACATGATGAAAAAATGCATGCAATTTACTCACAAGGAATTTAAGATAATATAAATCAAGAATGTTTAGCATTTAGTTTTAAGAACAAATCATAGAGGCATAAAAAACGAGCGCCAACCAATTAAAAAAGGTATCTACTCAAATCCCAGCATTTTCTTTAGAAAGCTAAGTAAAACTTCCACTCAAGCTACAAAGACAACAAAGATCAAGCATGTAGTAGTAAGTCTGGTTTAGTTGCATAAGGCAAAGCAAGTACTCAAAGCTGGCCGAACAGCTAGCATCACAGCGTTTACTTTTCCAAAAAGAAAAGTGAGCACGATAGTGGCCTAAGCTCTCAAAACAACAAATCTGAGCCGGACCTGAATTCCAAGACATGCTCATTTACTTGACTAGTAAAGTTCAAATGTATAGAAGCTTATACAACTAGATGCCTAGCTCAACAACCTGACTTAATCTATCATCCTCTGTATCTTCAGCAAAAAAATTGTTCTACAACTTTCTATAACAAATTCCTTTGCCTACCATTTGCCCACCCTTGTCCTTATCCTCCATAAAATAGAAATACTAAATGAAAATATAGAAACAGGCAAGTTATTCATATCTAATTCCTCTATCAGGCAAATCTAAAAACAAGAAAATCTCCACCCCCACCCCAAATGCAAGGAACCAAACAATTTGGCACTCATCTCTTATTCTCTCAACAGAATGCAAAAGCCAAACAAAAAAATTTCCTTGGCAACATCAGGGTGGGATTTTAAGAATGGTGATTAAACAAAGTTAACATCCCATTATTGCCAGTTTCCCCAGCCAGTATAAGGGGGATCAGTACAACTCTAATAGTGATGCTACTAGTTCCATCAATGATTAATGATAAGTTCAAGGCCTGGCATGTTGAGTATATGAAAGTTAAGCAGACTACCCTCTCCGGTCTCATCTGGGTTTTTACTTTTCTAAAAGATCTTCTATTAATTAATTTTTGGTTTATAATTATTGATCAATTGGTAGTTCATATTTGTCTAATAAATTGAATGAGATCCTCACCTCCTAGAGGAAATTAGGGGTTTTATTTGATATCACGTCAAACACAATTCTTAATTTGCTTAAAGAATCATCACATATGAGCCTGCACGTGAGACTGCGTCGAGCTATCGCTCCGAGAATTTCAAACAAGATTATACAGCCTGAGTCAGACTCCAAGCAAAATTGACTGATGGATGTTTCTCATGAGCCAAAACCAACATGATAAGGTTTTGGCTGAGCTTGGTTCTTCTGGCCTACAAGCATTTTCTCTTTCAGTGATTGACGGGCCCAAGTAGACAAGTATTCCGCAGACAATTTTCTGTTACCTCCCCAGGTCAAATATCGGGTTATTGGCATGGAGACAGGATATTCCAGGAGATGATTAGGGTTTAGAAGCTTTTCCACCTTTCTTCCCTATTGTAACAGTGAATAAGGAACTATTGGAAGAGAACCTTAGGATCTCCCAGTTCAGGAAAGAACTCATCTTTGGTGGTTAAAGTTTTTCCTTTGTTCATTATATTCAGTCTATAAATAATAGTAGGAATATATAAACTTGAGAAACTACCCACTACATAATGGTTAATCACCCACTAACATAAAAGACTAGTTCTCCCACATAATTTTTTTTAAAGAAAAGAAAAGTATTATTATGTACATAGATACCAAGTAGGTATCACCCAAGTACAAAAGTTAATTACAAGTCAATCAAGAAACCACCAAACTTACCACATGAAAACTGTATTGCCCCTAAATCGCATAAAATAGTAAACAAAAGAAACTGTACTGCCAAATTTAACTCTATAAATAAAACTAAACACAACCTAAACACAACCGAGAAATGACAAGACATCTTAATTCCAAAGCCCAAGGAAATTATTTTCAAGATGCTCATGGACAGGACAAATTCTCCTTCCTCTGGCATCCTCCACAGATGAAAGCCAAAAGTTGTTTTGAACTAGGTGAATCCGGCAGCTTTGGCTTAGGGAGTGAGTTATTGCTGCCCCATGGAATCTGTTCTGAACTGAATCTCTTGGAGCCCAAACAATGTGAGGTATTTCTCCTCCCCCTTCTCCATCTAATGACTCTCTTATAGTATTCTTCCTCTTCCTATGGGTTCTAAGCTGCTTGGCAGTAAGAAAAGGAGTGAATCCCTAGAGCCAAATTTTTGGAATGGAGTTTCAGGAGAGGTTCTTGCATTAAAATCCCTAGTTTTTGAATTGGAATGGATTTTAAATTGTGTGAGAAGGGTGAGCAATGATCTGGGTGTTAGCTCCAAGGGGTTAGAAAACTAGATTTATGAGTTGTTCCAAAAGCTAGAGGATCATATCTGTGTTGACTGAAGCACTAGTAAGACAAAGAGGAGGTAAGCAGAAACAGAAGAGTGGGAATAGATAACTTAAAAGATTAAAATGCTCAGTTGACTATGAGAAAGGGAACAAGGGAGGCCAAGAGGCAAGGGTTGGCAGAAATCAACTTAGCAATTCTTCAGGATTAGTCAGTTTTTTTCCAAATAAATAGCTTTCCTAAGTAGATCTGAATCTGACGAGGAGCTAAACAAGGGCACACCCTCTTACATACTTCACTAAACCTTCTCTTCAGGGGATCTGACTACTTGAGTACAGAGGAGTGATTAGGATCATTAACTCCTCTTCTAGTTGGTCAAAAGTACAGTATCCTTCTGTATAAAAGGCAGTAATCCACAGATAGAAGTAATAGATGGATATCGTGGAATCTAAGCTGTATAGGAGTAAGGTTTAGAACTCCTCTCCTCCCATCGCAGAGGTATGGACGATAGATGCAGATTACCAGTGTACTATATCAATTTTCTTTGGGCCAACCCATCAAAAGATGAATCTTGATTAGGGCAACAAGAAGAAATGGTTTCCATCCGTTCTCTCCCCCCAAAAAAAGGTATGGATAATAGATGCTGGTTAACAATTGTACTATATCAAAACTATATTAAAACAAATCTCCATTCGTAATCGAAAGAATTGACCTATCCCTACTATGTCTTAAAGTAGAAGGGATGAATTTCTTGGAACATGAGGAGTGTTAGGAAGAGAGCTATTACTAAAAGAGCTTTGAGTAAGTGAAGAGCAAAGACCGAGTGTGTCTTCAGGGGACTGAAGTTGCGGAGATGTCTAATTTTCTAGTGAGTAACCTTCAGTCCGTACATGATGTAAAACAGCTTCATCTTCCCACAATGAAGATGGTATTACTGTTATGTGGAAAGATACCAAATTGTACTCTATGAGAAGCATCAATCAGGTGGTCACTATCTCTTCTGAATTCCTTGTTAAGGGCGGGCCCAAACTTCATATGGATCTTTATTGGTGTCTATGTTAGGGGTTAGGGGCCTGATCATAATTGATATTAGTGATTTTTTCATTTCAAAAAAAAAAACAGAAAATAATTGATATTGGGTGAATTTATTCTTATCAAATTGGATTGTGGACAGTTGGTGGTAATTTCAACAAGGTCTCCGTCCAACATGTGAGCTAGTGCCCTTGCCTCTACTATGGGTTCTCACTTCTCAGAAATTCTTTGAGATTGTGCATGATCTCAACCTTAAGAATCCCAATTGAAGTGTCGCAACAACACTCTCTCCAGCACTAGAAGGGATAATATTTTTTTTTAAATAAAAAGTATAATAAGCGGGTATCAACCCATGCACAAAAGATATTTATGTGTCAATTACACAATCAATAAGGTTACTTAAATTCTCTATGGAATACAAAGAATCACCAGTAGCCATTAAGCCCAAGGTCTGATACCATCTAGCTCTAATCTTATTAACATCCTCTTTCATCCTTTCGAAAGCTCTTTTATTCCTCCTTATCCAATAAGTCATAAATTTTTTTAATACCACTAACACCCTTCCAAGCACATAAATCCTCCCTAACATTATCCGCCATAACCCAACTGATGCCAACATCCCATACGCCATGCATCATAGTTTACACGCTGGGGAACATTATAGTAAAATATGATCGCAAGTCTCTTCCGCCCTTTTACGAAGGTAGCACTTGTTCAAAATTTTCCCCCTTCTCATCAACTCATCGATGGTCAAAATACATTTTCGTCCAGCTTCCCAAGCGAAAAAAGTGATTCTTGGGGGAGCATTCACTGTCCATATTTGCATAAACAGAAACTTGTTCTCCACTAATTCATTCTTAATCAAGTATTTATAAAATGATCCAACCGAAAAGGTCTCATTTTAGTTAATGGTCCAAACCAGTTGCTCATCACCCTAATTCAAGGATACAGAAGACTGTGCACTCAACAGAGATTCATAATCATTTATTTCTCAATCATTAAGATTCCTCAAAACCTCAACGTGCCACCCCCTACCATCCCCAACCATCCTAAATGACTCCTTAACTGATATATATTTGTGACATACAATTGCAAAGATCTGCGGGAATCTATCTTTACACACTTCCTCTTCAAGCCAAGGATCCATCCAAAAACTGGTTCTCTACCCATTGTCAACTCTCCACTTGATACATTTCTTGAAATTATCTTTTCCCATACATATCTTTTTTCATACCCATGTCTCATGCGGTCTATTTACCCCTCTAGGATACCAGCCCCTTTCCATTGTGCCATGCTTTACCACAATAACCCTCCACCAGACAATCTCATTCTCTTTCATGAACCTCCAAATCCACTTACCCCTCTAGGATATTTACCCCTCTAGGATACCAGCCCCTTTCCATTGTACCATGCTCTACCACAATAACCCTCCACCAGACAATCTCCCTTTCCATTGTGCCATGCTCTACCACAATAACCCTCCACCAGACAATCTCATTCTCTTTCATGAACCTCCAAATCCACTTACCCCATAACACCTACTTCATTTCAACTACCAATCTCAACTGCAAACTGCCTTGGTTGAAGGGTCTTTCAATGCATACCACGCCACCAAATGGTACCTCCTTTTCTCCTCAAAGTCGTCTCATAAGAATCTGCATTGAATTGCTTCCAATTTCCTTTCGACACTTATCAGAATTGTTAGCAAAGACATATGATACACTGAAAGACTGGATAATGTACTTCTTATAAGAGTGAGGTGCTCTCACCTTTGGATAAGAGGTTTCTCTTTCACCCCATTAATCTCCTCCCGAATCTAGCCACAGTCAGGTCTTACACCCTTACATTTTTTATGTTTTGCACCTAAAGGTATTCCCAAATACTTAATCAAAAGCTTCACTACCTTGCATCCCAACACATTAGAATCTCGACTTATTTGCCTATCATCCAATTTCACTAGTTTAGATTTAGTGAGACTAATTTTGAGGCGGTAAATCATTTTGAGATTAATTTTGCCCCATCACTCAATCTCTTCCAATTTCACTAGAAGGGATGACATTTTTGCTAGAATTAGTAGATTCTTGCTTTCTCTAGATATAGGAAGCTTGACTAGGTTTTTCTTAGGTATGTCTCCCTAGACCTACATCTAATCATTTCCCATTTGCTCTAACCTAAATGACCTATCTTGGAGCCCTCTCTCCTATTCTGGGAGTGTGTGGTTGAAGATGAATGGGTTTCTAGATTTGGTGAATTCTTGTTGGAATGAGAAGGCCCCATTTGGGTATACTAGTTCCAAAGCAACGTAGACTTACCCGTGTGAAGCAAGAATCAAGGAGTGGAGTTAAGAGGTCTTTGGTAGTATGTGGTCCATAAAGATTGCTTGATGGAAGCCATCAATGTCATTGATAAACAAGAAGAGGTTGACCAATGAAGAGAAAAATAGGTGTTATGCTAAGCTTGAGGTTGCCAATATCTTGTCAATGAAGGAGATTTCTAGGAAACAATGCCCTTGTGTTATTGGATCAAGGACGGAAGCAAGAATAAAAAGCTTTTTCACATAATGGTGAACTTTAACTTCCCTTCTAGTTTCATCCTAAAGAGGTGGTGGGCCGAAGAGAAATTTGTTCTTTGAATAAAAGAAAAGGATTTCTTAAGATAAAAGGAGAAAATAAAATGAAACGAAGGAAAGATCCTCCCAGATATTACAGTCTATAGTTTGCAAAAAAATTGTAAAGAGATAAAAGTACATGAAAAATGTGAGAACTTAAGGGCGAAAATGATAACCTCCCAATTCCAATGGAGACCAAAAACAGCTAGGTCCGAAAAATTCCATCCGCCTTGACCCATAAGGATCGCAAGAAAGCCACTCTCCCTCATAGCACATAGAAAGACGTACATCAGGTCATCAAAAATTTCCTGATTTTGCACAAGCCATAGCATCCATGAACCAGCAAAGATAGTCCATTGCCACAAACACCAAAGAAAAACTGTGAACAACAAATATCGCCAATATTTTTTTCTGCACTTTGTAAATTGAAAATGAACCTTGGAGAACAAAGTTGGACGGTCTAAGTTTCTTATGCTTAGCTGTTAACGATAGAGAAATGGTCGAGAGCTCTTCGAGGGAGGAGATCCTTAAGGCACTTCGCTCTCGCAGCAGGGAGAAAGCCCCAGATCCAGGTGGCTTCTCCATAGCCTTCCTCCTGCATAGCTACAACACTGTTAAAGGCGAGTCACATGATGTATTAGCAATCTGGAACGTTTAACTATCAGTATAAATGCTGCTTCCTTGAGGAGTATTCCTAAGGTGAAGGGGTAGAAATTTTTGGAGACTTAAGCCTATTAACTTAGTGGATTGCATCTACAAGCTCATTGCTGAAATCTTGGCAAGAAAGTTGAATCAGTTCCCTAGTAGCCAACGAAATGATGACGCCGCTCTTAAGAAGGGAACTCGTTAATTGTGCAAACTTGATTTTGAAAAGGCATCAGTGAAGAGTTAGATGCATCAAAGGTAATGAAGCTTGGAGAGAAGGGGCAAAAGAACACTTTCAGAAATTGTTTAGTGAAGAATATAACTACAAACCCAATCTTGACAATCTTTCAGTCAACAGTTTAAGTGAAAGTGAAAGAGATCAGCTTGAAGAAAAATTCACTGAAGAGGAAATCTTGGGCTACCTTAAGGAATGTGATGCGTACAAAGCCCCAGGTCCGGATGGTTTCAACATCAAGTTCCTTCAATCTTTTTGAAATATCATCAAATGTGACATATTAGAGTTATTCAATGATTTCCACAGCCACAACACCTTTATAAAATCACTCAACTCCACTTTTCTTATCATGATCCCCAGAAGATGTTAGCCAAAGAATTACAATGATTTTCGTCCTATAAGTCTCATTAGGTGTATTTACAAATTGTTATCCAAAGTACTAGCAAAAAGATTGTCAAAGTTGACAATCTTTTTGACAAAGCCATTAGATACAACAAGAAAAGAATTCTGTGTAAACTTGACATGGAAAAGGCATTTGATCACGTTAACTGGAATTTCCTGGATTATATACTTTTAAGACTTGGTTTTGGATCCAAATGGAAAAGCTGGATAAAAACATGTGTTTTCACTACTAGTTTTGTTGTGATCGTCAACGGCGGGCCCTCCACTTTTTTCAATGCCTCTAGAGGCCTCCGGCAAAAGGATCCCCTTTCTCCAATCTTATTCATTATTGTGACGGCGGCACTGAATCAACTTATTGAGAAAGAAAAATCATTGAACTTGATTAAAGGGATTACTGTTGTCTTCAGTTTAAATATAAATCTCCAAAAATCTGAGATGGTTTTATAGGAAAACAGCTCCAGAAATGAAGATTTCAGTGTGGTTTTAGACTGCAAGCAAACACAGTTACCTATCACTTACCTTGGTGTTCCTCTCGACAGTAATTGCTGGGAATCTATGATCGATTTGTTCAATAACAGATTATCTATCTGGAAGAAAAAATTTCTATTAAAAGAAGGTAGATTGACTTTGATTAAAAGCACACTCTCCAATTTTCCGATTTATTTTTTATCGGTGTTTAACGTACCAAATAAGGTGGCAAAAAAACTAGAG
>NW_019014654.1:337436-359123 GCF_000150535.2 Carica papaya | reverse complement strand
TCTCCTCGCTTCCGAATCGCAATCCATCTCCAACCCTTATGTTATGCTGGACTCCTTCCCCTTTTCCTTCCCACTCTCATCTTTCGGGCATAAGGGATATTCAGTTTCCGCCCCCTTGTTGCCCAATTTGCCCTTAGCCGAACCGGGTTTTAATTTCTTGGGCTGCCAGATTTTCTTCACTCTCTCTTACCCATCCTCTTGCTAGGTCCAGGGATATCAACCCATTTTCCTTTCTCAGCCCAAGAAAATTTCCTTCTTGAAGCCTTAACTGGCCCAACTCGGGCACCATCATTTTTACCTTCCCATTCACCCATTCGCACGTGACCTGTACTATCCTTGCTTTTGAAATTTAAAAAGCCCCAACCCATTTTCCTTTGGCCCGAACGAGTCATCTGCCCTACCCGACTTGAAACCGCTTGAGGGATTCTCACCATTTCCGCAAAAGATTTACTCTTCATTCCCCTTTGAAGCTCCCACTTGACACAACAACCCGGACATTTGAAGAAACCGGCTACTAGGATCGGCACCATAGTTTGTTCATTCACCAACAATCATCTTTTTCCTTTCAACCACTTCGGTAGAATCAACTCCACATCGGCCACCTCATGAATAGCTTCCATTAACTGCCACCAAACCACCACTTTTTCCCCTTCCGGAATAAACAATCTATTGGTTTTCCCATTTGGTCCTTCTTTACCTTCCGATAGAATTAGAAATTTTCTTCGATTATTACCATTTAACGCCATCCATAACGACCTCCAATTACTTCTCCGATATTGGCTCCACACCCCCTTAGATTTTTCCCATTGGAACTTCCTGAAACATTTGAGAAGCCAAGATATGTCTTCCATTTGGTAGAAAATAGATTTATGGTATCCCCTTCCATTTTTGAAAATACGGACCCCTCGTCCCTCCTCTACCATGTCGAAAGATTTCTGTTCAATAACAAGAAATTTACATCGGCCCACTGACATGGTCAGCCAGGGGTCCGTCATCCCATGACGACCTTCTGGGTGAAGAGTTGCTAACTAAAAACTAGGAGAGAGAGAGAGAGAAGTGAAATGCAGCTTGAAGATAACTATTCTATAGTTATCTCTTGTTCTTTTTTGCTTCTTCCCCTAGAGTATTGAATCAAATGTAGAATGCTTGTTTTCCATAAAAGGGCTCATAATTCTTGATTGGAGTTGGGCCTTACTACGACATCTTCTACTGAATGTCTAGATTTTGATGAAACCATTTTTGTTAAGTTCTAGATTAGGACTTTGGCTCTTGTGTTCCAAATTCTGAAGAAAATCGTTGGGTTCTGCAAATTGTTTAAGCATCTAGGAATGGTCTTTGACGGTGGTGTTCTTGGAGCATCATTTTCACTTGGGTTGAGGGGTTGCTTCTGCGCTCCCTTGTTCTGTATTTTAATCTGTTATGAGGCTTTCCCTGTCAAACTTCCTCTCAACTCCTTCACCATTTGCTAAAGTTTAAAAATCCTTTTCATACCAAGTAGATCACCTCTTTTTTGAATTTCTCTATGCCATTTACTAATGCAGAAAAGTCCTGAAAATAGTTTTTTTAAAGAAAAACTATCTTACTCTCAAGCAAATTAGGCATTTAAATGAAATCGTCGTCAATAAGTCCTAGAAAGAAATATTTTTATTCAGTTCTCCCAATCCTAAGATGGTTGATGGCAATTTTTTTCTTCACTTTTGCATGCGGCCATTGCTTAGAGGTGGTCATTGTTAATGTTTCTTTTGTTGGGGAACTCAATTGATATTTTTACCTCTCCTTTTCATAAACAAATATATGGTTATATATAAATATACCTATTAGCTTGATCCAGGTGCAAGGTGTAATGTGTTTTATTGGGCAATCATGGATGAGCTTTGCAAGTACAAGGGTGTAGTCATGTTGAGTTGCTCCAAGAGACTCATGTCATTAATTGGGTTGTAGGCATTCTGAGGCCTTTGGGAAATAGTCTTGATGTTCCCTTAAGTACGTGCTTGTAGATTAATTCTTCTCAAGTGAGGGTTCCTCGAGTTACAAAAGGGGCTTAGATTCAGCTTAAAGAGAACTGGTAGAGACAAGGAGCTGAAGAGGCTGGAGTTTTTGGTTAACTATGACAGGAAAGAGAGAGGAGATTCTTCGATCAGAAAAGGGGATGATAAGGCACTTTTCTTATGGGGCTAAATGATAAAGTTATCTCATGGAATGTAAGGAGTCTTGATGATAGGAGAAAAAGAGTAGTGACCAGAAATTGCCTCAAAGAATGGAGGGCCATTCTTGTTTGCTTCCAAGAAACAAAGATTGAAGTTCTAGAGAATGGTTGGGTGGAAGTATGTGTTATAGCTAGGAGCTTTGGCGGGTTGAATGCCCAGTTGTGGGTGCTTCCAGAGGCATTTTGATTTTGTGGAATACTAGGATAATTTATTTGGTTAAGTTTGGGAGAGGAGTGGTCTCAATTTCCTATGAATTTCTATGTAAGAGAAGTTCTATTAATTGGATCTTTTTGAGTGCCATGGCAAAGATGAAGATGTTTTGGTAAGATCTAGAATCATCTGGTTTAAAGAGCGGCTTATGTAGATTATTTCAAAAAAAAAAAAGCGGCTTGTGTAGATCAAGTGTTTTCAAGGGTGATTGATGCAAATAAGGCTAAAAATACTGAAGATACTCAAAGAGTATCAGAAGGTGACTTGAAGCAAATTTCAAATGATGTAAACACAAATACAATTCCAAATCTGGAAAGTTTCAGCGGACCAGTAACAAGATCAAAGGCAAAGAAGATTAAAGAGTTATTTCAAGTTTTTACTCAAAAACATGTGGATGATGGGCTGGCCAATTGTGGAAAGTTCAAATATAAGCTTTTTGAACAACTCAAATTCGTAACTTTAATTTTAAGTGATTTGGTATTCAATTGTTATCACTTGTATTTCAATTTTGATTTCCTATTTCAATTGTTCTTGGTGCTTATTTGGATTGGGTTCAAAAGATATCATTTATCTTTCTTGGGTTCTCTTTAACTTCTACCATTTGAGTGATTGAACAAATTTGATTTCTTTTTTACTTGCGATAAAAATTCCGTTCTAAACCGATTGAAGAGTTTTAAGGTTCAAGTAAGGGTCTTGGGATTCCGCATCATTTGTTATTAGAGCATTGGTTCACCAAGTAAATTAGTCTATCATTATTTTGTTGTCTTTATTTTCATTATTATTTTTTTTTTAAAAAGAGACAAATTTGCATTCAGCACAAAAAAAAAAAAAAAAAAATCAGATTAGCCTAATTTGCTTAATTGTGCAAAACACATTTCTACATATTTTACCTTGTGTAATTGACACAGTTGCTGTTATTTCCCTTTTATTTATCTCATATAACATTCAAATACATTTAAAATTTAAAAGGGAAACTCGTTTCAAAACTGTTTATTTGGTTGAGATTGTTTGTGTAATTTTTGGGGTTGTTTGGAAACAGCTCACCTCAATTGAGTTTGTTTTCATCCAAAACTGTTTGTTTCACTTAATTTGAGTATTTTGGGTGATAATTTGTGGTTATATTAGAGAATTACAAGTTTCGTGCATTAAATTCCATATTCACCATTTTTTTTTCTTGCATCTTTAGTTTTCATTTAATATTTCTGCCCATTTGCTTCTTATTACATTTTGAGGTAATAATATTGATTCGTTGTTGCCTAATTAACATAAAAATCATCATACACTTATTTCTATATTAAGTGCGTGCTATTCATTGTTTAAATCGTTCTAGTTTGCTTTTAGAGTTGAATTTGTGTATCTTGTTTCTTTAGGAATTCTTTGTTATCTCTAATGAAAATTGAGTACATAATGATAATTAATTGTTATTTGAATTGGCCGACATCTAAAAGTGTAAGTGAGGTGCGTAGTTTTCATGGTTTGATAAATTTATATAGGAGATTTGTAAAAGATTTTAGTGTCGTTGCTGCCCCTTTAACTGAAATCATGAAAGAGGTTTGTTTGGGGAAAAGAACAAGAACATACGTTTTTCTTATTGAAAGAAAAGTTATATAATGCGCATTTATTAAGATTGTCTAATTTTGATTCAACTTTTGAAATTGAATGTGATGCATTTGGGCTTGGGATAGGTGCTGTTCTTATGCAAGATAAAAGACCCATTGCTTACTTCAGTGTGAAGCTCAATGGTGCACAATTGAATTATTCTACCTATGATAAAGAGTTTTATGATTTGGTAAGAGCATTAGAGACATGACAATATTATTTGTTACCAAAAGAATTTGTGATTCACACCGATCATGAATCTTTGAGGCATTTGAAAAGGCAAGGTAAGCTTAATAAATGACCTGCAAAATGGATTAGAATTCATAGAGTCATTCCCATATGTGATCTAATATAAGCAAGGAAACGAAAATGTGGTAGCTGATGCACTTTCAAGAAGGAATTGATTCGAGGACGAATTCTTTTGAGGGGAGGGGGAATGATGCAAACAAGGCTAAAAACACTCAAGATGCTCAAAGAGCATCAGAAGGTGACTTGGAGCAAATTTCAAATAATGTAAACACAAATACAGTTTCAAACCTGGAAAGTTTCAGCGGACCAGTAATAAGATCAAAGGCAAAGAAGCTTAAAGAGTTGCTCCAAGTTTTTACTCAAAAACATGTGGATGATGGGCTGACCAATTGTGGAAAATTCAAATATGAGCTTTTTGAATAGCCCAAATTCGTAACTTTAATTGGATTTAAGTGATTTGGAATACAATTGTTATCACTTGTATTTCAATTTTGATTTTCTATTTCAATTGTTTTTGGTGCTTGTTTGGATTGGGTTCAAAAGATATCATTTATTTTTCTTGGGTTCTCTTTAACTTCTATCATTTGGGTGATTGAACAAATTTGATTCCTTTTTTACTTGTGATCTAAATTCCGTTCTAAAACGATTAAAGAGTTTTAAGGTTCAAGTAAGGGTCTTGGGGTTTCGCATCAGTGACTAATTCCTATCATCGAAACAAGTTTATCTATAAGTTGGTGGTTGACAAGGTGGAGCATGATGCGGAGGACAATTTGAAGAGAGTAGTTATGGATACTATTATCCGTCGTACTTCACGGATCAAACATTAGAGGGTCAATCTTAATGGTGTGGATTTTGACAAGCTCTTAGGTAGAGAGGCGAAGTGGCCTTTCACTCTCGGGATTATTATGAAAGCTCTTATGGGCTGTAATGGTGACAAAGTTCTTGGACTAGATGGTTTGCCCACGAGTTTCTTGCAACATAGTTGGGAGGTTATCAGGGATGATATTTTATTATTTTTTGCATTTTTTCATGATACAGGTAACATTGTGGTTTTGCTGAACTGAACCTTTGTGGTCCTTATCCCTGCAGTCAAAGATGCAACTGATATTGAAGACTTCACCCTATTAGTCTTGTAGGTTGTATCTAAAAGCTTATTTCTAAGGTCATTGCAATCAGACTAAGCAAGTTCATTGCTCTGGTGTTGGGAGAGAACCAACGTGCTTATGTAGAAGGATAATAGGTCATGAAGGCTGCATAAATTTCTTATGAAGTTATTGACTCAATCCTTAAGTTCAAATTGAGGCTGATCTTATGCAAGCTTGATATTGAAAAGGCTTATGAGCATGTGACTTTGGTCTTTCAGCTCTACTTACTCAAAAGGATGGGTTTTATTGAGAGATGGTGCAGGTTGATTAAGAGATGTATTCTACAGCTTTTTTTTTTTTTTTGCTATTTCTTCATTCTTTTTCATCATGATTATGGAGGCCTTAAATTGAGTGTTCCTAATATTGCTATGCTTGATAATCTACTCAAGGGTTGGAGGTGGGCAACGTCGACTTGAGAAAAGAGATCAGACGTCTCTTGTTTGCAGATGATACCCCTCTTTTTTTACAAATCTTCGAGAGAAGGTAAACATAAGATGTATTCTCATATATTTTGAGGTTGTTTCCAGCCTTACAGTCAACTTCGACGTGACTAAAATGGTTTCTCTTCAGGAAGATGTTCCTGTTCATGATTTGGATGGCCTTTTAAGGTCTAAATTGTCTGTCCTTCCTACAAAGTATCTTTGAATTCCCTTTGGAGCCGACCGGAAGGACCTTAGGGTTTGGGATCCTATCATATTGAAAATGGAAAAAGGGCCTTTTGCTTGGAAGAGGTCTTCCTTGTCCAAATGCAGGATACTTATCTTGGTCAGAGACACTGGCAAAATTTCCAATTTATTTTTCTTTGTTTTTCCATCCCTTTTTAAGGTGACCAATAGGCTTGAAGCTATTCAATATAGGTTTATTTGGAATAATATCGAGAATCATAGGGAATATCATCTCGTCGCTTGGGATACAGTTAAAAGATAGTAAGAGAGGAGTGAGGTGGGTATTTAGTCTTTGAAGCTCATGAATGGATCTCTCTTGGGCAAATGGCTGTAAACATTCATGTCCTTGAAGAAAGAAGCCATCGCCGCTAAATATGGGTGAAAGAAGTCATCACAGCTAAATATGGGTGAAAGAGGGAGGGTGGCAAACTGCATTGGTCTCTGAAAGCGGATTAGGATTGTTTGGAGTCAGTTTACGGATTTGGCTTTATTCCGGGTTGGTGATGGTTAAAAAGTTAGGTTTTGGCATGACAGTTGGTCAGGAATGTACTCTTGTAAGTTTAGTTTCCTAGGCAGTTTGAACTTACCAGTTTCGAGGTCTTAGGAAGTCATCACTTGATAGGGTATGACCCTTCTGCTCCCTCTTGGACCTATTATCTTACTGTGACCTTAATGATTGGGAGATCGATGACCTTGCCACCTTATTGTCCCAATTGCCTCGTACTCATGTAGTGTCTAGGATCCTTGACAAACTGGTATGAGCAACTTCTTAAAATGGTATTTTCTTGGCGAAGTCCTACTACCTCAATCTTGTGTCCCTATTGGCTGTGACCCCTTAAATTTCCTTTGAAACATATTTGGAAGAAGAAAGCTTTTGTCGCAGTTGTCGCGGTTGTCATTCTTTGTTTGGAAAGCAACATGGGGAAAATTCTTACCCTGGATGATCTAAGAAGACGTGGTAGAATTGCCACTTTGTTTGCGGGGGAATGACTCCCCCAATATCTTCTTCTTTGGCATCATGATGCAAGAAGAGTATGGGACTCCTTGCTCAACATTTCTTGTGTCCTTGCTCAACATTTCTTGTGTCATCAACAGCTTTGTTATAGATGTAATCTGGGTTTGGGTATTTAAACGGACCAGAATGTGAAACATCTCATCCTACTCATAGTGCTGTAAACTCTGTGGATTACCTAGAGAAAATGAAACAATAAAATGCTTTATGATGAAGTCTCTTCTTTTGTTAATATCAGAGACCACTAGTTCCAGTTTAAGTTTTTTGTTTAGAGGTTACCTTATTCTTTCTAGAGAGGCTTGGTACCTTTATTGTAACTTCTGATACTTAGTCCTTGGTTTTGTACAGAGATGGCACCCCCTTGGTGTTTTTTAATCTATGTTTGCTTTTTTCTTTCAAAAAAGACAAGCAGAATGTATTACTAAGCTCTTACTTGGCATCCAATAATCATTCCAATAAGTGGTGTGATGGAACTTCAAGATCAGATTAATGTACCAAGCCTACCCTCCTCAAACCTAAAGTGAGCATCTACCCCTGTATTTTGTATTCGGATCTCATATCACAATCTGGACATCCCTCATATTAAGTAAATATCGGTTAAAGCATGTTTTAAAAGAAGGCCAAATCCGAATAACCACAATGTTCGTTTTTATGAGTTCTGTGTTTGTCTGACGTTTTGCTACTTTGGCTAGTGAGGCTGCTTAGTGGAAAATCAACTATCATTTTTTTTTTGGCAAAAACTGTATGGGGTATATTTTCAAAACTCACAAAGTAAAAATGGAGTGGGTTTGGCTGTTACCCCCTAGTTACTGTTGTTTATAATATATCCTACATTACATTTCTATTTCCAAAAAAAAAAAAGAAGTGGGTTAGATAAAAAGAGAAGTGACTTGGACAAAAAGAAATGAAGTGACTTAGATAAATTTTTTTTGTCAATCTTAAACCAATAAATCAAACATTGATTGATTTATAACTGATCGAGCACTACTTAAAAATGGTTTTTCTGCTTAGAAAGAAAATGTTCCAAATACTTTGAAAATTCTTGCTCCCATAGCACCATCTGTATCTATATGCATTAGGATCTCAATCAGTGGATATCTCTCTCTCTCTCTCTCTCTCTCTCTCTCTTCATATTGGCAAAATGGACATAGATTTTCATTTGTAAATTTTCTTTCCTAGCAACCTTCTTAAAACACTCTGATTCTTTAAAAGAGTAGCTAGTTAGTAATGCCCTGCAAAGTAAGAATAGGAACTGTTCATTCACTCATTCAAAATACGTGCCTCCATACTATGCATTTGGCATTTGGTACATAATTGGTCTGCTTTACTTTTTGGTCGTCGCAAAGTCTGGTTTCTGTGGATAAAGATGCATTAGATATTTTAGTTGCATGTTTGATGGTATTACTGATAATGTGTTGCATAATAACATAATGAGTGCTTGCTCCCTCACTTGTCTTTGGTGCTTAAAAGCACTCTATGGCTATTTGAAGATTTTAACTTGTGAGGTTTGCATACACACTGGAGAATTATTACCGCAAGACATCCATACTTCAGAAATTCTAATCATCATTTGGCTGGTTTGCAATATTGTCATCTAACCCACACGGTCTGTTTTTCTTGGGTTAATTTCAAACACAGATATGGGTGTCGAGAAAGGTGTTCAATTAGAGGGTATGAGTGAGGGACAGATTTTAAAGGCACTTGAAGATCTTGTGAAGGCTGGAGCACCCGTTAAAGGTTGACATTGCTTTCATTTACCATATGAAAATTGGAATAAATTGATCTTGGTGGGAAAAATGATCCTTTTGGAATCCTTCTAAACTGGCTTTTATAAGATGATTTGTGTATGAGTTGAAGACCTTATTGCTGCAATGCACATTCATTTTATAAATTTAGTTGCAACTCTCACCTTCTCTTGCTTTAAAGTAAGAGTCCGAATCGGTTTGGGAGAAAGAGCAAGAGCAGGAAGGTCCTTGGCTTTGAATATTTAAATGATAAGTTTATTAGTTAAAACATTTAAATTTTTATTGTAATTTTATCATTTCTTGTTCAACATGTGTTGCACTTGTATTTTTGCAGTTAATTTTCTCGTCGGGTGACCTACATTTCAACAATGAACAAATCAAATTACCCTCACCGTGTGTTTCATAATAATGTTAATTGACTGATGGATTGTATAGAAGACAGTTGTTTTTTTTTTTTTTTTTAATAAATTTATTCAAGTAACTGTCATGTATATTCTACAGCAGTTAAAATGCCACAACAGCTAAAATATCATGTCAAAGACGTCATATAGGCATATTATTATCTTTTGTGTGTATATTAATATGTATATATAAGATAAAATTGATTAAATCAGATAATGAAGTCCTCTTTTAATTAAAAATCTCAAAGAAAGAAAGTTTTCAAGAAAAATGAGACTAGAAGGATTAAATAGAGGCGGTGATAAAGTGGACATTGTTCTTTTCTTATGGGTATAACTGGGAGGAGAAAATATTTGGGACATTTTTTTAGGTTTTTGTGTAAAGGGCAATCTTTGTGCTCCAAGAAGAATTTTAAGGATTTGATGGATATCATAATTGAAATGAAGTACTTGTGTGTACGGGTTGCAGTTACTTTGATGCTTATATTTAATGATACAGTATTATTTTTATTTTTTTTAAAAAAATATAATTTTTTTTTAAAATAAAAAATATTAATTTTACTAAAATTTAATTTAATTTAATTATCGTAATTCTACAAATATAGTAATAAATTAAGTTTTAGGAAACATTATATATTAATCATCAATTGATTAATTTAAATAAAATTTGAAGTAAAAGATGCTATTTAATTAATTGTATTAAAGCTAAAAAAATGAAATTAAGGATGTCTAATTCTCATTTAGATAATCCTGGAATTTAATATTATTGTTTAACCTTAGTAAATCTAAATAAAAAAGAGAAGCTTTAGAGAAGGATATATCCTTTCTTTCCAATAAGAATGATAGAGATTCAAGAGTTATTTTGCAGTCTTTACTACACCGAAAAACCAAAAAAAAAAAACCTTCACGGGGCCTAGCTTCTATACTCAAAAAAGAGAAAAAAAAAATATATATATATATATATTAAAATGCTTTCCCCCATTTTGATAATTTAAAACTGAAGAATAAAAAAATTTATTTTACTTTAACTTTATCAAAAAAATCATTAACTATAAAAAATAATATAATAATTTTATGGATAAGTGATAATCTATCTAGTGGAAGTAAAATTTAAAACTTTCTAAATTTTTTTTACCTTCTCATCTTTTTAGTTTTTATTCGTCATTGTTTTTACTAATTATTAATTTTTGAATACTATCTAAAGTTTTTATATTTTATTAACTGTGCCAAATTTGGTGTACACTAATTTAATTAAATCTTAACATCTTGTATTATTAATATTTGCTAGATTAATATTTTCAATAAAAAATTTATAATCTTTAAAAGAATTTTTCTGAGTGAAAATATGATCTTATTCTCTTTTCTTTTTTTTTTCTTCTCCGTTGTTGATTTCTTAAATCTTTTGATACAAGTTAAACTTAAAACTCTTTTCTTATTCAAAATATCAATTAGCATTTGATTTAATTAAATTATTATTACTAATTTAATATAATTTTTGAAAGATAAAAAAATTATCAGTTTTTTATAAAAAAAAATTTAACCGCTATTAATGTTTTTTGACACAAATTTTTTATTATTAATTTAATTCAATTTATTTATTCTAATTTAATATATTAATAAGTTAAATTTTTATATTATTAAATTAAATATTATAAATTAATTATTACTATATCATAATATATTTATAAGATAACAAATTTGAAATCTTAAACGAAGTATACCTCATGAAAATCACTAAATCACATTATTTCGTTACTAATTTAATACAATTGATAATTAACAATTGTCCTTAAGGAATACCCTTTTTTTTTTTTTTTTTTTGTTTTTAGTTAAAGCGACATAAGCCATCCCGCCTCAATATCCAAACGCAGTCTAATTTATTCCTTGAGAAAAAGAATGGAGTAAAACCCTAGCAGCTATGAAGTAAAACCCAAGGGTTGTGCAGAGCGGAAGCGACAAGATCGCTCGGAGATCGGAGTCAGAGACGGAAACAATGACGATTGATGGGACGTCGGTGGTGAAGGTGGCGGAGATTGAAGGGAGAGGGAGAGGTATGGTGGCGTCTCAGCTGCTGAGAGCTGGTCAAGTTGTACTCCGAGACTCGCCTATTCTCCTCTACTCAGCTCTTCCCTTTATCAAACAACCGCAAGACCACTTCCCAAATTCCTTGTTCTGCGACCATTGTTTCAAGCTCTTATGCTTACCACAATCATCGGTGACACAGTGTTCTTGCTGCTCTCACCATGTATTCTGCAGTCCTAATTGCCTAACCCTTGCACAGGCCTCCTCTCACTCTCCATGGGTTTGCCATTCCATGACTCGTCTACGAAGCTGCTGCTCCGCTTTTCTCAATCAGCCTCCTGAACGCCAAATCCAAGCCCGATTCCTGATCGCCGCCTTCAATCTCGCCCTCGTCTCTCCTTCTGATTTCCAGATTTTGCTCTCTCTTCATGGCTTGGATTCGCCTTCCGACGCTGCTACAACTCATTTCCTGCATTCACTCATCTCCTCACTCTGCATTTCTCAGATGCAAGGAGGAGGAGAATTCCCTTCCTTCTCGCTGGAACTCACGGCTGCTCTACTGGCCAAGGATAAGCTCAATGCTTTCGGCTTGATGGAACCTTTTTCCTTTCCCGATCAGCAAGGTCAAGGGCAGCGCTCTGTTCGGGCTTACGGTATTTACCCGATGGCTTCTTTCTTCAACCATGATTGTCTTCCAAATGCTTGTAGATTTGACTACGTTGACTCTGCCACTGACCACAATACTGATATCATCATTAGGATGATCCATGATGTTTCTCAAGGTAGGGAGATCTGTTTGAGTTATTTCCCTGTTAATCTCGGGTATTCTAGCCGACAGAAGAGGTTGCTTGGGGACTATGGCTTCACCTGTGACTGTGACCGCTGCAAGGTTGAAGCAAACTGGTCAGATGACGAAAACGACGACCAAGAGGGAATAGCGGAGGAGGTGATGGATGAAGATGAGGATGAAGACCAACAAATGGCGGCGGAGGATGGACCCGTAGGCGGGGACTCTGATTTTCCTCACGCTTATTTTTTCTTGAGATACATGTGTAACCGAGAAAATTGCTGGGGCACTCTGGCACCTTTGCCTCCATCTGATGCCACCCCCTCCAGTTTCCTTGAATGCAACGTCTGTGGCAACCTTAAGCAAGAAGAAGATATTGATGGTGATCAAGGAGACGGCAACTCCTCTATGGATGACTGACCCCTGCTGGACTCGTATGTATAGCATTCCCTTTTGTCTTTTTTTTTTCCCCTTATCAATTTGGCATGGCATCCGAATCCATATTCCATGCTGACCAAGGAGAATTATTTATTTATTTATTTATCTTTAGCGAAATTTAGCATTAAAGTCTTGTATTTTTTTAATAAAATTTTGGACTTTTCAGTTGGTTAATACAAGCTTATTTTTAGAGAGTTTATCTGCTCTTCAAAATAAAAATGGTAGCATTTTATGAAATATCAAACACCCCGCTAAAATTTTAGAGCTTATAGGACATCACTCCCAGATTGAGAGAAACAAGAAATGCCATCTTGAACCACAAAAAAAAAGGTGTTCCCATTTGGAAGTACTAGATCGCTCTAACCACGGACTTCTGACACTATATTAGGTTGGTAAAATTTTATGCCAATTAAGGAACAATATGCTTGAACTCCTGCAGTTTAGTCCAGTGGTTAGTCCTTCCAGAAATGTTTGGGTTCAAAATTCTAGAACGGGTGGTACTTGGAAACAATGTACCTGAAAGTATTTGAGCCAATACGAGATTTTATGATCATGCAACTACCCAAAATGGAGCATTTCTGCCAAAAGTTGGTAGTCGACAGAGTTCCACGAGCATTGGCCTTGATATAGATATTGGCGGAGACAAGGGGAAATAGGGGGTTCACCCCCCTCCCCCCTTAGTATCATGTGTTCAGATATATACACAAACATACATGATCATGCATATTCCCAATCTCCTTTGTTCTTATAGCTTCATCTAATCATATAAACTAGTTCTCTTTTTAAATTTTTTTGGTATATTGCCCATACAGACATTACTTGTGTGGTTAATAAAAGGAGACTTAATGTTCAAATTCTAATAAGTATGGCCTTTTTAATTTTCTAATTAATGAGAGATTTGTATGTGTGTTTGTGTAGATATATATATACAGATACACAAACATGTGGAATTGTTTGGATACACAAACATGTGGAATTGTTTGGATACACAAACATGTGGAATTTTTTGGCAAATAAAACAAAAGAGCAAGTAATAAGAAATAAAAAACAGAAATTTGTGGTTAATTATATTACCATAGAAATGGGTATTAGATTTAGTAATAAAACAAACTAGAGTAATAGAGAATTCGCTGGCCAACCTCAATTTTTATTATACTTAAGCTTCCTTTCTTTGTAAAGTACCAAAATATTTATAGTATGTGGACTGCACCAGATTTTGGGGGAGTGAGATGATGGTTTAATCTATGCCCAAGTCCATGAGAATGGAAGTAACTGCTAGAGCATGTAGTTGCTTAAGGGACACACTAACATAGCTGTAACACCCAAGTGTTATTATTTTTATTTTTTAATTATTTGAATTTTTTTAAATTTTTATTTAATTTAATTTAATGAAAATAATAATAATAATAATGATAAAATTGGGTAAAAATATTATTTGGATTTAATTGAAATTGATTTTGGGAAAAAAAGGTGAAAATTTAGATTATGAGGGTGTTTTTAAAAAGAAAATAGGAAATCGGGGGTCAAAACACAATTTAGAAAAGTTGTGCCACGTTAGCGCCCAAGTCAGCAGCCACGTCAGCGGCCCGGTCAGCAGCCCCGGCCAACCAGGACACGCCACGTGGCAAGGAAATGCTGACCAGGGGACAGGCCACGTGGGCGATCCGTGTGCGCGCGATCGGACGACCCAGATCTGTTCCCGCGCGCACGGACGACCTAGATCAAACGTGCGCATGGACGGCTCAGATTCACGCATACGGACGACTTAGATTCAATCAGGCACGGACGGCCCAGATTGCATCGCGATGGACGGTCCAGATTTAATCCCAATTAAATCGCGAACGAACGGTACAAATCTAATCTTGATGGACGGTTGAGATCAAAAGGCAAATGGTATAAATAACCCCACCCACATCTGACCACAAAACCCTAGCCGCCAGCGCCTCGCCGGAGAAGAAGAACCAGACGCCGGAGGAGTCGACCGCCGCCACCCGCCGCCGCACCGGGAAAGTTTCCGACCGCCGATCGAGATAAATTTTCTCCCCATGACTCGTTTTTCGATGCTGAGTCCGCTTATGGCCAAATCGGAGTCAAACCACCGGGTAAACGGCCAGAAAATCCAGCCGAAACCCAGCGGCGCCGCCGCGCCCCCTCTGTGATCACCGTTCTTTTCTCTACAGGTTGATCGGAGCCAAACATCAAAATGCGACTTACGCCGGAGGAGCCGCCGCACCTGAGATCACCGCCGCCGGTAAGTTTCGATTTTTCGTGATTTTTTGGCCCACCGAAGGCCTTAGGGCTGTTTTATCGCAGGGATCGATGCAAGTGTGGTCGAATTCGGCCGAAAACGGCCAACCCGAGGCGAATCGCCGCCGCTTGTGGCGGCGCTGTCGCAGAAGCACGGCGGAGCCGCTGTGTTGGAATTCCGATATTGGCCGAAAGGAGCCCTAGGTATGATTTGAGATTTTTTGGGACACGTGCAGGTACCGGTAGTGCGTTTCAGTTTTTTCAGAAAAAATTCAGGGAAATTAGGGACAGCTTGTAGTCACACTGTAAAGTCAAATTTAGACCCCGAAACAAGTAAGGATCCCTCACCCTATTTTCTATCACGGTATTAAAACTAAATAAATAATTAAACTGTACTGTGTGACTTTATAAATGTATAATTGATTAAGGTTGCCAATAGAGTCCGAGTCTGATACAGTGTTGGTATGTTATTGTTTGATCTAATTTCCAGTATTAAATGCAGCATGATATTTAATGTAATTTTGTTATGGTCTCGTATACATGAACTATGGTTTCTTTTATTATGATTTGTATTATGGTGAACTCAGTACTGTATTGTCTTATTTGGTGTCAATTATTGGTTTACATGTTTTGTATGATTGGATAATTGAGATTGAGGAAAAAAGCAAAAAAAGTTATGTGAATTGATAAATGGAAAACGTGGACAGTCTGACTAGATATCCTGAGAGATAGTGGACGGACCAGGTCCGTAGGGAACCCTACTGGGAATGTGGTCTCTCAGACCGGACGGGGTATGGAGACCTTATGTGTTTTGGCGCCCATACCGGACGGGGTATGGGGACGACCCGTTTCACCCTCATATCGGACGGGGTATTGAGGTCATGGTTTTGGCGCCCATACCAGACGGGATATGTGGACGACTCTAGAATCAGGTTGTAAATGTTAATGGTTCACGGGTAGCGGAGACCCCCTATGGATCCCCATGGATACTAGTAGGCTGGTAAATGAGGAAAATATGTTGTTTAATGATTGAAATGCAAAGGCGTGGTAAGTGTTATGTTATAAAGTCTATATGATTTCATGATGATGATAATGTTATTGCTTTCATATGTTATTTTCATGAATCTCACTGAGGTAAGTGGACAGTAAAAGTTTTTGTGTTAATAAATGAGTTTGTTATAAATTATGCTCCATTGTTCATTTTTGTTTTCTACCCACCTTTACTTCCGTGGCGGTAAGATAGTGTGATGTCTTTACTGGGCTGGTGTAGCTCATCCCTTATTTAACAATTTCAGATCAGTAAGACGTTGTTCCCGAGCCCGTTCCTCGGGAAGACGGCGAAGGGGACGCGTAAAGACTTCATAGTTATATTTATAGTTTTTATTTCGAGTATCTCTTTTAGTTAGTTTGTTCCTTCATGTGTTGAGTACGTTTTGGTTATTGTGTAAGGGATGTTAATCAAAATTTTTATTACGCTTCCGCATTTGAGATTTTTAATACATATATTTCATTTAAATTTCCGGAGCAGTTACAGTTGGTATCAGAGCCGCATTCCTCGGATCCATCCCTTACATAATAATGCTTAGAGAAATATTCACTGATAAACCGTTACTCAACCATTTCTTATGAAATGCAGGTACAGAGAGATGAGGAGAGGAAGGCCCCCACTAAACCGAGCGGCCCGGGATAATTCACTTTGGGAGAATGTAGACAGGTTATTTGAGATGATGGAAGGATTCATAGTTGCCCAGCAAGGGCGAGGGGAGAGAAGGGAGTTACCCGACCCTCCTCCACTACCGCAGGTTGAGCCTCCGCTACAGCAGGCTGATCCCGAGCCACCCCGGCACGAGCCTGCTCCTCCACAGTGCCGCCTCCGCTACAGCAGGCTGATCCCGAGCCACCCCGGCACGAGCCTGCTCCTCCACAGTACCACCCGGCACCACTGCCGCAGTACAACCCAGTGCCCTAGCCACGGTACTACCCGGCACCGCCACAGCACAACCCAGTGCCCCCATCATATCAGCAGGTGCCACCACAGGACCCCACAGTCTATCCCCAGCTGGGTCCAGTCCCTCTTCCATGGGACTCCGCTCCTTTCTTGATTGACCCGGGCTACATAGAGAGGTACAGGAGACTGAACCCCTCCACCTTTGCAGGGTGATCCTTTTTTGAAGAGGCCCAGTACTGGCTGGCGGAGATTGAGAGAGCTTTCAGGACCTTGGGAGTAGTTCCTGAGCAGAGAGCTGCCCTTGTTTCCTACATGCTGGTAAGGGAAGCAGGATGTTGGTGGGAGCTCAAGCAGACCACCCTGCCTACACCAGTCACTTGGGAGCAGTTCTTAGCGACCTTCCATGCGGAGTATCTCCCTGAGCACATTCGACACCTAAAGGAAACAGAGTTTGTTCAACTGGTTAGGGAAACATGACAGTATCAGAATATGCTCGTAAGTTCCTAGAGCTGGGCCGATACTCCTCGGAGACATTGATGGATAAGGGCCGAAAGGCCAGGAGGTTCCAGTGGGGTCTCCGCCCGGAGATCAGGCAACACTTATTAGTACTGGAGCTTAAGACATATTCAGCAGTCCTAGTAAAGGCACAGATCGTGGAAAGAAGCTTCAGCACCCGTCCTCAGCCAGGAGGGAGTTCTTGACCCTCAGCTCCGTTCTGCAGGCTAGCACCTACTGTGCTTGCCCAACCAAATAAGAGGCCCAGACCACCCATCCAGGCCCCTCCTCAGGCTCCAGGGGCAGCACGTGGGACGATCTGTCAGCACTGTGGCAGAGATCACGGGGACCGACCCTGCTACCGCCTCAACAACACTTGTTGCATTTGTGGCAGTGCCCAGCATTATGCAAGAGAATGCCCGAGGAACCAGAATTAAGGGAGGCCTCCTATTCAGGGCAGAGCTTACAACCTTACCTAGCAGGATGCCGACGCTGACCCGGATGTAGTACATGGTATGTATACTATTTGTGACCATATTGCTCATGTTTTATTTGACACTGGTGCATCGCACTCTTTTGTTTCACATGCTTTTGCTTCCAAAATTAATGTATCACTTGATAAACTTGAATCATTGTTGTTTGTGTCTACTGCCGGGGGTGAAACACTACTAGAGGAAGCTATCTATAGGGCTTGTGCCGTGGAGATAGCAAATAGAAAACTGAGTGTAGACCTGATAGGGTTAGACACGGAGGATTTTGATGTAATCTTAGGAATAGATTGGCTAGCGGCGTATCACGCCACCATAGATTGCTTTAACAAGAAAGTTGTATTTAATCCTCCTAACGAGGAGCCATTTACAAATTAATAAAATTATTTAGTACGTATTCCTTGATGGTAAGTTTTCTTAACTTCTAGTGCCTTAATCTTGCTGTTTTCTCTG
This sequence comes from Carica papaya, assembly GCF_000150535.2. The sequence goes on along the minus strand of NW_019014654.1, from coordinate 341,015 downwards.
ACTAGGCAAGCCCAAGAAGGAAATTTGTATTTAAGAGATTTCGGTAGTCCGAGACTTCCCAGATGTATTTTTGGACGAACTGCCCGGTCTGCTAGTGGACAGAGAAGTCGAGTTCACTATAAACCTACAGTTAGGTACCCAGCCCATTTCGGTTGCTCCTTACCGCATGAGTCGTATTGAGATGGAAGAGCTGAGGAAACAGATCACTGAATTGCAAGACAGTGGTTTTATTAGACACAGTGTGTCCCCTTGGGGTGGTGGAGTCACTTTTGCAAGGAAGGGAGATGGAACGTTGAGACTGTGCATTGATTATAGAGGATTGAACAAGGTTATGGTAAAAAACAAGTATCCTCTTTCCCGGATTGATGATCTCTTTGATCAGCTGCAGGGTGCACAGGTTTTCTCTAAAATAGACCTACGATCAGGTTATCATCAAGTAAAGATAAGAACAGAAGACATCCCCAAGACGGCTTTCCGAACCAGGTACGGACATTATGAGTTCCTGGTCATGTCATTTGGGCTAACCATTGCCCTGGTAATCTTTATGGATCTGATGAACAGGGTCTTCAGAGAGTTCTTGGATCAATTTGTCATCGTGTTCATCGATGATATCTTAGTCTACTCAAAAAGCAGAGAAGAACATGTTCACCATCTTGCCCAAGTTTTGCAGGTCTTTAGAAACAAGAGGTTATATGCGAAGTTGAGTAAGTGTGGATTCTGGCTTGAACAAACCGCCTTCCTAGGACACATCATATCGAAGGAAGGGGTATTAGTGTATCCCGAAAAGGTTGAAGCGGTACTTGGCTAGGAGAAGCTAACATCAGTTAAGGAAATTCGTTGCTTCCTGGGAATGGCAGGTTATTACCTCAAGTTCGTTGAAGGATTCTCCAGTCTAGCAGCTCCTCTAACCCGACTCACAAAGAAGAATGCCAAGTTTGAGTGGAATGAAGACTGCGAACCACTGCACCCGTGCTGGCTTTACTGAGTGGATCGGGAGGATATACAGTTTATAGTGATGCCTCCTATTTGGGCCTGAGTTGTGTCCTAATGCAGCATAGAAAGGTTATAGCATACAGGTCCAGACAGTTAAAGAATCATGAGAAGAACTATCCCACCCATGATTTGGAGCTTGCCGCAATCATTCACGCCTTGAAAACCTGGCGCCATTATTTGTACGGAGAGACCTTTCAGATCTATACCGATCACAAGAGTTTGAAATACATATTCACTCAGAAGGATCTCAATATACGTCAGAGAAGGTGGATGGAACTCCTTAAGGACATGATTGTGACATCTTATACCATCCGGGTAAGGGCAACGTGGTAGCAGATGCCCTCAGCAGAAAAAGTGCAGGTGTCTTAGCCCATTTGATGATTTTAGAATGTAGACCAATTGGGGCCACGCAACAGGTTCGACTTCATGATATGAGGAGAGTCACATGTTTGGACCGCCTGACAGTCCAGCCCGAGTTAATCCAGAGAATAAGGGAAGCACAGACAGTTGACCCCGCCCTGGTAGCCCGCAAGAAGGATGCAGAATAGGGAGGGAGCTTAGAATTTCGAATCTCTGCCGATGGATTACTTCGTTTCCAAGACAGGGTGTGTGTCGCAGATGACAGTGAGTTAAAAAGAGACATCATGACGGAGTCCCATAGTTCGAAGTTTGCAATGCATCTAGGAAGCACCAAAATGTACCAAAGCATGCGACCCCGGTTTTGGTGGCATGGGATGAAGAGAGATATAACCGACTTTGTATCTAGATGCTTGGTGTGTCAGCAGGTCAAGGCAGAGCATCAGCGCCCAGGTGGGTTACTTCAGCCTTTACCGATCCCAGAATGGAAGTGGGAACATATCACCATGGACTTCGTATTGGGGCTACCCAAGGCACGTTCAGGACATGATGCCATATGAGTAATCGTTGACCGACTTACCAAGTCTTCCCACTTCCTAGTCATCAGAATGACCGATTCATTGGACAAGTTGACATGGATGTATATCCGAGAGATAGTAAGATTGCATGGGGTTCCAGTAACAGTAGTATCCGACAGGGATCCCAGGTTCACTTCTTAGTTTTGGAGTAGCTTCCAGTAAGCTATGGGAACAAAGCTGTCTCTTAGTATTGCCTTTCATCTCTAGACGGATGGACAATCAGAGAGGACAATTCGTACGCTTGAGGATATGCTCCGAGCTTATGTCCTGAATTCTGGGGGCCATTGGGACGACCATCTATCCCTGATAGAGTTTGCCTACAACAACAACTACCAAGCTAGCATCGGCATGGCTCCATATGAGGCGTTATATGGGCGCCCATGCAGATCACCGATTTGTTAGGAGGAAGTGGACGATAGAAGATTGTTCAGCCCGGAGTTGGTAGAGGAGACCACGTCTAAAATAGTTAAAATCAGAAAGAACATTGAGACAGCTCAGAGTAGGCAGAAAAGTTATGCAGATACCTGGAGGAGAGACTTAGCGTTTGAGAAAGGCGACTGCGTGTTTCTTAAGGTCACTCCTTTCAAGGGAATTAGTAGGTTCGGCAGGAGGGGAAAATAAACCCCCGATATATTGGACCCTTGAAATCTTAGACAGAATTGGTACTGCTGCCTACAGACTAGCACTGCCTCTAGAACTCTCCAGAGTCCACAACGTGTTCCACGTATCCATGCTACGTAAGTACAACCCGGACCCTTTCTCATGTCTTGGCTCATGAACCGCTTCCACTCCAAGAGGACTTGTCTTATGAAGAAGTACCAGTCGGTATCACGGACCGAAAGAGCAGAATACTCTGCAACCGGAAAATATCATTTGTAAAGGTCGTGTGGCAGAACCACACGCCCAGGGAGGCTACTTGGGAGCTAGAATCAGAATTAGAGCACAGTATCCTCATTTGTTCGTCCAAGAGTAAGAGGCAAATTTGGGGGACCAAATTTCTTTAAAGGGGAGAGAGTTGTGACACCCAAGTGTTATTATTTTTATTTCTTAATTATTTGAATTTTTTTAGATTTTTATTTAATTTAATTTAATGAAAATAAAAATAATAATAATGATAAAATTGGGTAAAAATATTATTTGGATTTAATTGAAATTGATTTTAGAAAAAAGGGGTGAAAATTTGGATTCTGGGGGTATTTTTGAAAAGAAAATCGGAAATCGGGGGTGAAAACGCAATTTAAAAAAGTTGTGCCACGTCAGTGGCCCGGTCAGCAGCCCTGGCCAACCAGGACACGCCGCGTGGCCTCCGTTCGATGCAAATTTTATACCACTGTGATCACCGTTATTTTCTCTACAGGTTAATTGGAGCCAAACCTCAAAACGCGACTCACGCCGGAGGAGCCACCGCACCCGAGAGCACCGCCGCCGGTAAGTTTCGGTTTTTCGTGATTTTTTGGCCCACCGAGGGTCTTAGGGCTATTTTATCGCAAGGACCGATGCAAGTATGGTCGAAAACGTTCAAAGTTGAAAGAAAACTCTAGATGAACTTTTAGAGACTTTGGCAGTATTACTTTATAAAATAGATTTAATTATATTATAACAATGTAATGTAAAGAGTTTTGGTGAGCCTCATGATTTATAATTTCGTACA
>NW_019014654.1:316382-337204 GCF_000150535.2 Carica papaya | reverse complement strand
TTAACCTTATTAGCCATATTCATGTTGGTGAAGCACTTTCAAGTCCCAAATCCTTTTCCACTTGATTTCAAAAAATTCTCATTCATAACGAGTTATTAAGAGTGAGAAAATGATTTTGATCCCAATAAGGAGATCTTTTTGCACTCCTATCTAGGATGTTATTCTTGTTTTCTGATTCATTTATGATAAATAGACGAACATGATTCAATGTTTATATCAACATTGAAATCCTTCTGCAAACCATTTTTTAACTCCAATTGTTGAACTTTCACTTTCTCTATAAGATATCCTCGAGAGCACCTCCCATGTACAGAATTTACATCTCAATTAGCATATCTACAATAATACCTAAATTGTCAAAACAATCAAGGTTAAAATATAAGAGTCAAAATAGTTAAACCAGTTATCCTTGATGATGTTAAAATCAGATTCGACTTCTTCGAAAGCCCGTTTGTTTCTTTCCTTGAAGATGATCCAAAATATAGTAAGAGGAATGAGTTTGATGAATTTATTGCTATTGCCAAGGCCCTCCCAAGCCATCAATTAACAACTGTGTGAGGCATTTCAAAAGGATGTGATTACAAGTTTCCAAGTCTTTCTTATATAAAAAAATATCTATTAACAATTGTGTGACCTCTTTTCATCAAATTATCAAGAGTGAGTATCTTCCCCTTTGCAGCCTCCTAAGCAAAGAATGAAATCCTTGGAGGAGTACTAGATTTCCAAATTATCTTAGATGGAAAAGTTCTTTGAATATTATGTTTTTGACCGTCCAGGAAGCAATACAACAAGACAGAAAATAATCCATTCTTTTTGAAGTTCAAATTAATCTGTCATCCCTATTAATGAGAGTAATGCTGGCCAATGTAAGAAGTAGAGATTCATAATCCTTCAGTTCCCAATCATTAAGGTTTCTTGCGACCGGGATAGTCCAAGAAGCTTGGAAGGCTGAACCAACAGCTTCCCAAATAGATACATGCTTGTTCTTAGCGATAGGCATAGGTATGAGGAAATATGTCTTTGAGTTTTTTAGTTTCGCATTAAATATCATCCCAAAAACAGATTTTTTGACTATTCCCAATAAACCACTTAGAACAAAGAAAAACAACATCATTTAAATTAATTATGTTCTTCTATATACTAATAACATAGTTGTTGTTCTGAATGTGAGAAAGATCATGAGGATTGCTTTTAAACCATTTGCAGTTGGTAACCAATTTCTATAAACTATTGTTGTCGTTCCAAAATATCCAAATCCATTTCCCAAGCAAGGCCTTGTTTAATTTAGTCAGGGATCTCAGCCCCAAACCACCTTCCTTCAAGGGTTTTTTAACATCCGACCACTTAAGTAGATGATATTTCTTATTGTTTTCACTATCACCCCATAGAAAATTGCATTGGATGGTTTCCAATTTTTTAGCAACATTTGTGGGAATATTAATAGTAGATAGGTAATAGATAGGCAGATTAGAGAGAGTGCTCTTTATGAGTGTTAATCTACCTCCTTTAGAGAGATATTTCTTCTTCCAAGTGGCTAATATGTTGTTGAACGTTTCAATCATCGGTCCCCAACATCTTTTCTCATTTTTCTTGGTTCCCAAAGGTACACCTAGGTAGGTAATGGGAAGGGTCGATTTTCTGCAACCAAGAATATCACAGAATGTATTTTTAGTATTGCAACAGCCCAAATCAACTAATTTTGATTTGTGAAGATTAATTTTTAATCCTGACACAGCTTGGAAGCAAATCAGAATGCATTTGAGAAATATTAAATGACTTGTGTTAGGTTGACAGAATATGAGCGTGTCGTCTGCGAAGAAAACGTAGGAAATTTTAATGTGTCTTGTATTGTTTCTCACCGATACCCCCTTAATAGACTGAAATTTTTTAGCTCTCTTTAGTAACTGATGCAAAGCCTCCATTACAATAATAAATAAAAAGGGTGATAGTGGATCCCCTTGTGATGTGGAACCCATGATAAACTAACGTGATCAAAAACTCTGTATATAACATTAGTATTCAGAATCATAAAACTCTCAGCAAATCTTTCTTACTTGACCTACATTCAACATGTGAATGTCAACCAACGTAATTAAGATAGTTTGAATTGATTAAAAACGCCACAAGTATGAACTTGATAAGTTAGAAATCAATTCGGAAGAAAATTAATAAAACACCACAAAGATTTACCTTGATAAGTTGAATCAATCTCATTCAATAAGAATGAAATCATCGATATCATTATTGGAGTAGTTTTTGCAAGATCTTTTAGAGCTCCTTAAAATCATGTTGAAATCTACGTCAATTATACCCTTGACCCCCCCAGATATTTTTGACACTAAATAATTCCTCTTTTAAGTAAAAGATGTTCCGAAGAGTTACCTCTGCAATACACCCCATAAATACAAAGAATTGCTATTGTTGTTAGAAAATAGACAAGAAAGAGTTACTTCACTTGTAATGACATTCTGATATTGAACTTTATCCGTTCTCCACATAATTAAAATACCACCAGCAGAGCCTTTAGTAGGGAGAAAATGTAACACCCAAAATTTTATTTTTATTTTTATTTTATTTTAATTTTTATTAGAATTTTGTTTAATTTTATTCTATTTTAATAATTAACTTATAAGCTTTTAATTTAATTTATTAGAAATAATAATAACAATAAAATGGGGTAAAATTATTTTTAGAATTTAATTAAAATTGATTTTGAAAAAAAAGGGTGAAAATTTGGATTAGGGAGGTGTTTTTGAAAAGAAAATCGAAAATCGAGGGTCAAAACGTAATTTAGAAAAATAGTGCCACGTCAGCAGCCTGGTCAACAGCCTCGGCCAACAAGGACACGCCGCGTGGCAGGGACGCTGACGCAGGGAGCCACGCGGGATGGAGATACGTGGGCGATCCGCGTGCGCGGGATCGGACGGCCCAGATCCGTTCCCACGCGCATGGACGACCTAGATTAAAGCGCGCATGGACGGCCCAGATCTCACGCGTGTGGACGGTCCAGATTTGATCACGCACGGACGGCTTAGATCGCATCGCGATGGACGGTCCAGATTTATTTCTAATTTAATCGCGATCGGATGGTACAGATTAAATCGTGATGGATGGCTCAGATTAAAAGGCGAAGGTTATAAATAATCGCATCCACACCCAACCCCAAACCCTAGCCGCCAGAACCCTTGCCAGAGAAGACGACCCAGCAATCGGAGGAACCAGCAACCGCCACCCGCCGTCGCACCGGAGGATTTTTCGGCCGCCAAATGAGGTAAAATTTCTCCCCTTGGCTCGTTTTTCGATGTTGAACCTCCCTGTGGCCAAATCGGAGCCAAACCACTGGCCAATTGACCGAAAAACGCCGCCGAAGTCCAGCAGCGCCGTCGCGGGTATCCTCATTTTTTGCCTCCGATGAGGCCCTTCCCAGTTCCCATTCGATGTAATTTTTATACCACTGTGACCACCGTCCTTTTCTCTACAGGTTGATCGGAGCAAAACACCAAATCGCGACTCACACCGGAGGAGCCGCCGCACCCGAGAGCTCCGCCGCCGGTAAGTCTCGGTTTTTTGTAACTTTTTGGCCCACCGAGGGCCCTAGTGGTGTTTTATCACAGAAACCAATGCAAGTTTTGCCAGATTCGACCGAAAATGGCCTGAAACGGCCAACCCGAGGCGGATCCCTGCCGTGGGCGGTGGCGCCGTCACCAGAGCACGACGGAACCGCCGTGCCGGAATTCTGAAATTGGCCGAATAGGCCCTGGGTATTATTTGGGGTTTTTTGGGGACATGTGCAGGTATTGGAAGTGTATTTTAGTTTTCGGAGAAAAATTCAGGGAATCTAGGGACTGCCCGTAGGCGTAGTGAGAACCCGATTTCAGACTCCGAAATAAGTAAGGATCCCTCACTCTATTTTCTATTATGGCATTAAAGCTTAATAAATGATAAAACGGTATTTTATGAATTAATAGATATGTTTAATTAATTAAGATTGCTAACGGAGTCCGAATCTGATGTATTTTGTGGTCAGGTGTTTGATTTATTTTACAGTTTTGAATGCAGTATGGTATCTGATGTGTTTATTCTATGGTTTCGTATGCATGAATCACGGTTTCATTTATTATGGTTTGAATTATTATGAACCCGATGTTGTGTTGCCTTGTTTGGTGTCCATTACTGGTTTACGTGTTTATGTTTGATTGGATAATTGAAATTAAGAAAAATAGAAAAAGGTATGCGAATTGATAAATAGATAATGTCGACAGCCTAACTAGATATCCTAGGAGATGGTGGACGGATCAGGTTCATAGGGAACCCTACCGGGAACGTGGTCTCTCATATCGGACGGGGTATGGAGACTTTATGTGCTTTGGCGCCCATACCGGACGAGGTATGGGAACGACCCGTTTCACCCTCATACCGGACGGGGTATTGAGGTTTATGGTTTTGGCGCCCATAGCGAACGGGGTATGGGGACGGCCCTGGAATTAAATTATTAACGTGAATAGTTCACATGTAGCGGAGACGCCCTATGGATCCCCATAGATACTAGTAGGCTGATAAAAGAGGAAATTTGGTTCCTGATGATTGAAATACAAAAGCATGATATGTGTTATGTTACAGAGTTTGCATGATCTTATGATGTTTATAATGTTATTGTTTCTCATAAGTTGTTTTCATGAATCTCACCGAGATAAGTGGACAGTAAAGGTTTCTATTATTGATAAATGAGTTTGTTATAAATTATGCTTAATTGGTCGTTTTGGTTTTATACCAACCTTTACTTCTGTGACAGTGAAATAGTGTGATGTCTTTACTGGGCTAGTGTAGCTCATTCCTTACTTAACCATTTCAGATTAGGAAGACTTGGTTCTCGAGCCCGTCTCGCAGGAAGACGGCGAGTAGATGTTTAAAGATTTCATAGTTTTATTTATAACATTCATCTCTAGTATTTACTTTATTTAGTTTATTCTTTCATACGTTTAGTACGTTTGGATTATTGTGTAAGGGATATTAATCAAAATTTTTATTTCGCTTCCGCACTCAGAATTTTTCTTATATATACATTTTCCTTTAAAATTCTGGGGCCGTTACAGAAAATGCCAGCTAATGTCGGCCAGTTTTCACAAACTGTGAATAGTTTTTTCAGAGGTGACCTCCATTTTTCTTTCTTGAAGGTAAATGATGATAGACTTCCATATATTCAGGCACCCTTTGATTATAACCCTCTTTTTATGGTCGTTAAGACCTCTAACATTCCAAGAGATAATTTTGTTAGTAATTTGGGTTGAATGAAAATGGCATCTGATTCATTGGACTTTTTGTTGTGACCTCATAATTGATTGACGTCTGTAAACATTTTAGCTCTTTGGATTCACTTTCCATTTGTTTCTTTTTGCTGGAATGTAGAAGTATAAGCTCGCTTTTGCAAATTTCTAGCTTTTTCTCCAACTCAATAAATAAACTTTTAGCCTCCATTTCATAACTGAAAAAAAGCCCTAAGATGTTTGCTGGGTGCATGCATGATCCTCTTTGTACATGCACGTCTCTCCTGCATGTGTCATTGTAACACTCTGGAACCTTCGTGCTTAAATATGTTGTGTAAAACCTCTATTTATTTGGGCCCTAAGATCGTTAACTATTTTAATTTATATTTTTAATTTTCTTAAAATTTTGAGTTTATTTAAAAATTTATTTTTATTTACTGATTGTTGTGATTTTTTCATTAATATTTTCATTCAAGGAAAAACAAAGAAAACGACAGAAAAATCCAACGGAAAAGCTGTGGGAAAATTTTCCCTGTTGCGTGGGTCCCACGTGCCGTGCACACTTGTGCATGCTGTTTGCCGGGTGTGTGCTTGTGTGCATGTCTCATCTGCACGGGGCACGAGGCGTGTAGTTTGCATGCACATCATGTCGCACACAAACAACTTGCAGCTCTGCAAGTGCAGATGCCTCGGCCAACGTGCACGATAGGCTCCTCTACTAGAGCGCACGGTAGCCTTAGGTAGCGCGCGCTGCCCTTTGGGGGCGTGCGTCACTATTCGACCAATGTTCTGTCGCTGTTTTTGAGGCGTGTGTTGTCCCTTGATCAGCGTGCCCCCAACCTTTGTGTTATTATCGCGTCGCCATCATCTCATTGGCCGTCCATTAATTACGCCCGTCAGCTATCGTGTTGCATCGGTCAACTTTTTCTTTCTCTCTTCTCATGGATTTGTACCACTTGAAAAAAATTAACTATATATTTTTCTTATAAATATGGACTCCCTTTCCACCCTTTTTTCACCACTTCTTCATTTTCAGTCATAAAAGTATTTTAGAGAGAGAGAGAGCTCTTGAGAGAAAGAATGAAGGGAAAGAAGAAAGGGGAATGTAGGAAAATTAAAAGCTTTTAGAAAGGAAAATTTGGTATTTATTCGTACGTTCTGAGGAGTACTTTTCGATTAGCAAATGAAATATTATATGAATGTGAATTGGCATTATGCATGTTTAGTATTTGTTGAAGTTTAAAGATATATAGACATATATTCTATGATATTTGCATGATTAGTAACGTACAATGCTTGAAATAAACGTATAATTGATATGAATATGATTATATGTTAAGAAATGATACGTTGTGTTTTTTATTCAAGGAGCATGATATTATCTGACAAAGTATTCGAAAATGTACATCGAAATAGCTATACATGACATTCAAATTAATATGATCCACTAGGCTTTTTATCTATGAGAGATTCTGTTTTTCCCTCATTTTGTCTGAAAAGACATGAAAGAACTGCTTCCTGTGGATGACGACATATCTTCTGACAAGAGTGGTTACGCGATATGATTGTAGGGGTCACTGTGGCGACGCCGGCCATAACTATAATTTACATGTAGGATCATTGTAGGTGGCACGACCATGGTCATACAACATGTCATGATTTGGCAAGTTGTAACTGTATTGTGGTTTAGCAAGCTATAAATATGCTGAAGATGAAATGAACTTTTTCATTACATAGTAGTAGTCGGAAGTCCATATTGCCCACAGTAGATAGAGGTTGAAATGACTTTCCACAAAGAATAGGTAAAAGATGAAAAGAAATTATGATATGATTTGTTTGATTTTCTCTATTGATACATGATGTGATTATAATTATGATATGATTGTCTTGATGTTGACATCTATCTAAATAATATAAAAATGTTTTTTTATTATTAAGATGAACTCACCCCTTTCCATTCTCCCCTAGATGAGGATGATAGTGAGGAATCGCTCGTTGACTTACCCATGGAAGGCTTTGTGGATCCCATGGATCCGTGAACCATTATGAGTACATATTTTATCCCTCACTCTGAGGAGTTTATTTTTGGAGAGACTTATATTTATTTTTATTTTGCTTCAGTATTGTACGATTTAGAACTCAAACTTTATTTTATAAGGGATTGTAATATATTATTCTACTGCATATAATTTTTCTTGATGCCATTGTTATCTATTTCTTTTTCTGGCTCCCTTATACTATATTTTAGTATTGGGATGTCATAGTCATCCTCCCTTTTTGTGCGCGCAATGTGGTGTCCATGTGCTTAGCTCCTCTGTGCATGTGCGGCTTGTTACTCAACACATACGCAGCTCAGTGTACGGGGAAAAGCCTTCCTGCACGTCCTGCATGCTTCTTACCCACGACCAAAAATCCCACGTGTGGGGGTACTCTTTTTAACATGCGTGGTCTGCATCTGCATGCAGTGCAACGTGTGCGCGTAGCTTCTTAGTGCTTGCATTTGTGTGTTGTGCGTATTGCATGCTCTTCTTCCTGTGCGACTGCAGACTTGCAGTTAATTGTCCTGCTGTTATCTAGATTCCTGCATGATTCCTTCTTGTTGTTATCATTTATTTCTAACAATTGAATGAACAAGAATATGGACGCTGATCCTACTGTGTGTTCCATATCCATTATTTGCAAGTTTCCTGATGTCTTTCCCATCGAACTCCTTGGTCTACCTCCCCCTCGTGAGGTAGAGTTCCTGATTGAATTATTGCCAGGAACCCAACCAATTTCAAATCCTGCATATCGCATGAGTTGCATTGAGCTAACAGAGCTAGAACATCAGCTTTCTGATCTTATCACCCGGAAATTCATTCGCCCTAGCCATTCTCCTTGGGGCATTTCAGTGTTGTTCGTAAAGAAACAAGATGGTATCCTTCGACTCTGCGTGGACTATAGGAAACTCAATCGAGTGACTGTTAAAAGCAAGTACCCCTTACCCTAGATCGACGATCTCTTTGATTAATTACAAGGAGCCACGATTTTCTCTAAGATCGATTTCAGAACCAGGTACCACCAGTTGAGAGTGAAGGAAGAAGATATTCCGAAAACTGCCTTTCTGTGCATATATGGATTGTACGAGTTTAGGGTGATGCCGTTCGGATTGACCAATGCTCTAGTAGCTTTCATGGACCTAATGAATCGAGTTTTTTGGCACGCACTAGATGGTACATCATCGTCTTTATTGATGACATTTTGATGTATTCCAAAAGCCAAGGGGAACACATTATGCATTTGGCTGAAGTGTTGGAGACTCTCTGCCAAAACCAACTATATGCGAAACTAGGCAAGTGCTCGTTTTAATTGGATCAAGTTTCTTTTCTCGGTCATGTAATCTCAAGTGAAGAAGTTTCTGTAGACCTGTCTAAGGTGGAATCAGTGTCCAGTTGGAGTCCACCCACCAATGTGGTCGAGGTATGTAGTTTCATTAGCTTGGCAGGACACTATCGATGCTTCATTGACGGATTTACTAAGATTGCTGCCCTCATGACTCGACTCACGAGAAAGGGTGTACCCCTTGTTTGGAATTATGCATGCAGTGAAAGTTTCACGGAACTAAAGTTCCATCTCACCTCTGCCCCTGTGTTTGATCCTCCCGGACAATGAAGGGAGATTCCAAGTTTACTGTGATGCATCTCATATTGGTTTTGGAGTGTGTCTTGATGTACATGGTATGTCCTTTTGGTCCCGACAGCTCAAAGTTCATGAGCAGAATTACCCTACCCACGACCTGGAGTTGGCAAACCATTATCTTTACCCTAAAGATATGGTGGCATTACCTGTATAATCAGACTTTTAAAATCTACAATGGCCCATAAGAGTCTCAAATACATCTTTTCACAATGGGAGTTAAGCATGAGGCAAGATGCTTGATGAATCTTCTGAAGGATTATGATTGTCAGATCATTTATCATCCTGATAGAAAGAGTATAGTCGCTGATGCTTTAAGCCGACGAGAGCCTGCTGTGCTGGCCCAAACCATGGCCTCCAGTTGGAAGATGATGGACACCGTGTAATCACTCTGCCTTAGCTATTATGCCAAAAGGCACCTACCTAGCTCAGATTCGAGCTTTACCGGATCTCTTTATGAAGATATGGGAAGCACAAGCCACAAACCCAGAACTCATCAAGAACCTGGGTAAGTTCACTTCAGAGGACTCTCTTAATTTTAGGATCTCTGATGACGGATTGTTCAAATTCTGGAACCGAATTTGGGTCCCGGATGCAGTACACACAGATGTACTCAAGATTACCCATGCTTCCAAGTTGTCCATTCATCCTGGAAGTACCAAGATGTACCAGGACTTGAAACGACAATATTGGTAGCCAGGAATGAAGCAAGATATAGTTGACTACGTCTCCTAATGCCTTGTCAACGGATAAAGACAGAAGATCAAAGACCCGATGGCTTACTACATGATCTTTCAATTCCCGAATGGAAATGGTAGCACATGACTATAGATTTTATCACCGGTTTACTAGGACCTGTTCTTGTCGAAATGCCATTTGGGTCATTCTAGATAAGCTGACCAAGACTGCCCATTTCCTGCCTATTCAAACCATGAATTCTACCAGTAATTTAGCCCACTTATATGTGGATGAGATTGTTCGACTTCATGGAGTTCCCTCATCCATTGTATCCGACCATGATCCCTAGTTCACCTCCCACTTTTGGGATAGCTTTCAAGAAGCCTTGGGGTCTGGGTTGTACTTCAACAATGCCTATCATCTCCAGACGGATGGTCAGCCTGAGTGTACAATCCAGACATTCGAAGACATGTTACGTGCTTGTGTTATCGACTTTGGTGATAACTGGTATGAGTATCTTCCTCTTTGTGAATTTTTATATAAAAATAATTACCATTCCAGCATCGGTACGACCCCTTATGAAGCTTTGTATGGAAGGCCTTGTCATTCCCCCACTTGCTGGAGTGAAGTAGGGAACCAATGTCACTTAGGACCAGACTTCATTTAGGAGACCATAGAGAAGGTCGTAATCGTCCGCAAGAATTTGACAACTGTCCCAAGCCACCAAAAGAGCTACGTTGATAATCGTAGGTGACCCTTGGAGTTTATTGTAGGAGGTCAAGTTTTTCTTAAAGCCCTACAAAGGCAAGATGCGGTTTGGAAAGAGAGGGAAGTTGAGCCCTTGTTATATGTGACCTTTTTCGATCGTCAAGAGCATTGGACCCCTGACTTATCACCTAACTCTATCCTGAGAGTTCGCAAGTTTACATGATGTTTTTCATGTCTCGATACTCAAGAGGTACCACCATAATCCTTATCATGTTATTCCTCGTTATGAGGTACAAGTACAGACCGAAATAATTTATGAGGAGGTTCCTATGGAAATTCTCAGGTCGACTGATAAGGTTCTACATAACAAGACGCTTCCCATGGTGAAGATATGTTGGCAACATCACACACCGGAAGAAGTGACATGGGAATTGAGGACGAATTGAAAAAATAGTATCCTGACTTATTCGAGACAAATTTGAAGACCAAATTTTTTTAGGTGGGAGGGATGTAACACCCCGCTTATCACTATGCTAAAATAATTGAGAAACTCTATTTATTTAGGCCTTTGGTCGCCTTAAACTTATTAATTTACGCTGTTTAATATTTTTCGAGATTCGTGATTTTGATATATTTTTATTTTTATTTTTTTATTAATTTTTTAATTTATTTTATTTTAAAATATTTTATTTCATTGTATTTTATTTAAAAGAAAAAATTTAGAAAAAAATAAAAAAAGGGCGAAACGGGAGAAAACTTGCTCGCGAGAAAAATGCTTGGAGAAAGTAGTTTGCCTAGGCAGGTGCTGAATACTGTGCACCCACGCATGCGCACACAGTGGTTGCGGGGCGTGCTCACAACGTGCATGACCCATCGGCACGCACGCGTGCACGACGCAGGGTTAGGACCTGCGCGCGCGTCCTGTCACTCGCAGGCAGGCCGTCCACGCGTCACTTTGTGTATGGTTGACATCGTACACTATACATGCGCTATTCGTGCAGTAGGCTTGCGGGGACAGGCCCTGTGCGACTGGGGCTTGCGCGCAGTAGGCCTGCATGCGCAGCGCCCAGTACGCCTAGGCCCTGCGCGCACGGTAGTAGGCTTGTGTGCCTGCAGGCTAGTTTGCAGTGCATTGCCACCTTGGGCACTGAACCACCGCTACCTTGGGCAGCGTGCTGCCGCCGATAGTGGAAGAAAATTTTCTCCCTTATTTTTGTGCCAAGAAACTTTTTTCCTCTCTCTTTATCGGATTTCGCCACTTGGCGCGAATCCAACGGTTCCAAAATTCTATAAATTTTCCTTCCTCTTCTCTTCATTTTCACATTTTCATTTCTTTCATTTTCCAAAGGTTTAGGGAGAGAGAATAGAAAGAAAGGGAAAACGGTGAAGAAGGAAACATCAAGGTTTCGGTAAAGGATCTAGTATTACTTCCGACGTGTTAAGGAGTATTTTTAGATAAGTAATTTAATATGATTGTTATTTTGTCATTTTTGATTGCCTCTGTGTTCAAATGAGATAGATTGTTTTGATTTTCAAGCTTACTATGTGAATTACTGACACTTAATAAATTTGGATATAATATATGAAATATATAGTCTGTGATAGTAAAAGTAGATAGAAAAAAAAAGGTGGAATGAAGCCTGTATGTTATAAAGTATATCTTTATTAACATGCATATTGCATCAAGTACCTCGTTAGACTTTTTATCTCTGAGGGGTATTTGTTCTCCTTACCTTTTGGGGTATTTATTTATCCCTCCTCTATCTGGTCTGGAAAGACGTAAGAGGACCTCTCCCAGTGGATGATGGTGTGCCCTTTAACGAGAGTGGTATCGCACTATTTGTAGGGGTCACCCGTGGCTAAGTAATATTGTTACTATAGATATCTGTTAAGGCCACTATGATTGATAAGATCGTGGTCATAGATTGTACCATGGTTTGGCCAGCCGAAAGTGGGCGTGAAGAAATTACCGTATGTGTATCTTATCTGATCATTCCACTTGGGCAGTTGAAAATCTGTATTTGCCCTCAGATATGGAAGTTTGTAATGACTTCATGAAGCATGATACGAAAAATATGTGTATTTCATGAGTTATTTAATTTTTTTTTGTTATTTGACATGATATATGTATATTTGATTTTCTATACTAACGCATTATTTTGATATTCAAATAAATAGTTTCATTTTCTAATGATGAGTTAGGTAAATAAGGAAGCTAAACGGTGAGATAAAATAATAAACTTTTGAAATCTTACGATGTTAATTTAATACTATTTTGCTTACTAAGCATATGAAACTCACTCTTTCCATTCCCCCCGAATGAGGAAGAAAATGAGGAACCGCAGGCAGACCTAACCTTGGGGTCTATGAGGATCCCGTGGATCCACAAGTTTGAGTGCATGAATGTTCCCGCACTCTGATGAATTCCAGTAGTATAGTGAAATAAGTGACCCTTATATTTTGTATTTTGTAGCTACATCTAGCCGCTGTGATGTATGTATTTAGAACAATATATATATTTGTAAGAGATTTGTTAAGGTTTGATTCCGCCGCATAAATATTATCATGCACTCGTTATCTAAATCTATATCTAACACCCATTTGTCTTAATTGGCACCTGTGATATCACAAAACCTGTATGGTCCGAAGTGTATCTGTATTGACATGCATATTGTATCAAGTATCTTGTTAGACTTTTTATATTTGAGGGGTATCTATTCCCTTTATCTTTCTAGGTATCGATTTTTCCTCCCCTATTTGGTCTAGAAAGACGTAAGAGGACCACTCATAGTGGATGACGGCGTATCATCTGACAAGAGTGGTGTTGCACTATTTGTAGGGGTCACCCGTGGCTAAGTAATGCCGTGATTATAGATATCTGTTAGGGCTATTATGGCTGGTACGACTGTGGTCATAGATCGTACCATGGTTTGACCGGATGAAAATGAGTCTGAGCAAATTACCGTATCTGTATCTGATATGGTCATCCCACTTGGGTAGTTAGAAATCTGTATCTGCCATCAGAGATGGAAGTTGTAACGACTTCGCGAAGCATGATACGAAAATCTGAGCATTTCATGATTTATTTGATTTTCTCTATTATCTAGCATGATGCATGTTTGATTGTCTGTATTAACGTATCATTTTCTTAACAAATAAATAGTTCTCCATAATGTGAGATAGATAAGTGAGGAAGTTAAATGGTAAGATGAAATAACTAACTTTTAAAATCTTACGATGTTAATTTAATACTGTTTTTCTTACTGAGTATATGTAACTCACTCTTTCCATGCCCCCTTAGATGAGAAAAAAAGTGAGGAATCACAGGCTGACTTACCCTTGGAAGTCTATGAGGTTTCCGTAGATCCACAAGTTTGAGTGCATGACTGTTTCCGCACTCTGATGAGTCTAATAGCATAGTAAAAAAAGTGGCCCTTATATTTGTTTTATATTTTGCAACCACTTCTGGCCTCAGTATATGTATGTATTGGAACTCATATGTATTTATAAGAGATTTGTAATGATTTTGTTCCGCTGCATTAATTTTATCATGCACTCGTTATTCTGAATCTGTATCTGACACCCATTTGCCTTAATTAGCACTTGGGATGTCATAGTCTGTGCGTCACCTCACGTGAGAATAGGTGCCACACACTGTGTGCGCATCGTCTGTGTAATAGGTATGCGTGGATAGGCCCTTGTGTACATGGGGCCTGCACGTGTGATGCCCAGTGCGCTTAGGCCCTGCTCTCCTACAAGCTAGCTTGTAGCGCACTACAGTCGTCGACGGAGGAGGCCTTCCTCCCTCGTTTTTTGTGTCGAGCTTCTTTTTCCTCTCTCTCTTCACTAGATTTTGCCACTTAGCGTGAATCAAATAGATACAAATTTCTATGAATAGGTCTTCCGTTCCCACTCTTCCCCACACTTTTATTCTTTCATTTTTCAAGACTTACAGATAGATAGAGAGAGAAGGTGGGCAAGAAAAGAAGAACAGTAAAAGAGGAAATATCAAGGTTTCGATAAAGAATTTAGTATTTCTTTTGACGTTTTAAGGAGTATTTTTAGATAAAGAAAAATTATTAAATTATGATAGTTTTATTTTATTTGTTTTGCATGCTTGTGTGTTTGTAGGTGTTATAAGTTGAACTATTTTTGTTTTCAAGCATTGTATGTGATTTATAAACACTTGATATTTTGCATGTAATAAAAATAATATGAAGTCGGCATTGTTACTTGGAAAAAAAAAAGAAAAAAAAAAAGTAGAATGAAGCATGAATGATCCAAAGTATGTATCTATATTGACATGCATAGTTCATCAAGTATCTTGTTAGGCTTTTTATCTCTGAGGGGTATCTGTTCCCCTAACCCCATTCAGGGTATTTGTGTCCCCCTCCCCCATCTTGTCTGAAAAGACAATAGAGGACCGCTACCTGTGGATGATGACGTACCCTCTGACGAGATCAAGAATTTGTGATAGATGTGTTGTGTGCAAACAAGCAAAATCTAAAGTTTTTAATCAAGTATTGTATACACCTTTACTTGTTTCTAGTGAACCTTGGACTAATATTTCAATGGATTTTGTTTTGGGTTTGCTTAGATCAAGGAAAGGAAAAGATTCAATTTTTTTAGTGGTTGATAGGTTTTCAAATATGTCACATTTCATACCTTGTAATAAAACTGATGATGCTACTACCATTACAAATCTCTTCTTTAGGGAAGTAGTAGGTTTGCATGGCATTCTAAAAACAATTATAAGTAATAGGGATGCAAAGTTTTTAAGTCATTTTTGGAAAGTTTTGTGGAGTAAATTAGGAACTAGGTTGTTATTTTTTACTACTTGTCATCTATAAAGTGATGGTCAAACTGAAGTTGTGAATAGAACTTTAGAAACTTTGTTGCGTGCTACTGTCCAAAAGAATTTGAAGAATTGGGAAGAGTGCATTCCATTTGTTGAGTTCGTATATAATAGAGTTGTGCATTCTACTACTGGTTATTCACCATTTGAAGTTGCTTATGGTTTTAATTCTTTAACTCCTTTGGATTTAGTTCCTTTACCATGTAATGAAAGAACTCATTTAGATGGAAAGAAAAAGGAAAATTTGGTAAAGAAGATACATGAAGATGTGCGCAAGAACATAGAGAAGAGGAATCAACAAATTGCAAGCCAAGTAAACAAGGGAAGGAGGCAAGTGATATTCGAACCTGGTGATTGGGTTTGGGTACACATGCACAAAGAAATGTTTCCTACTCAACAGAAATCAAAACTGCATCCTAGAGGCGATGGACCATTTCAAGTCCTTGAGAAAATCAATGACAATGCTTACAAGTTGGATATTCCTGGTGAGTATAATGTGTGTGCTACTTTTAATGTGGCTTATCTTTCTCCTTTTGATGTAGATGTTGGAGATTCGTAGATGAATCATCTTGAGGAGGGAGGGAATGATGCAAATAAGGTAGGATACAAGAACATGGATCCAATTCAGCTATCTAATGGTTTGATTACAAGAGCGAGGCTGAAGAAATTCAAAGACACATTAAACGAGATGATTCAAGGCTTGTGGAATGTCATTGACAAAATTCAAGAATGCAATAAGGAAGCATGTATTGGGCTTGGACTGAATAACATAAATCAAAGCTTGGTCACGTTAACTCAAGTAGAAGTTACACCAGCCCAATATGAAATTGAACCAGTTTGCTTACATGGGCCATAACTAAAGCTTCTGATGTCCAAATTAGGTGATTCAAAAGCCTAAAACTTTTATGGAGAAACCCAATCAAAAATTGATTTTATCAGATAAATAATTGTTACAAAAATTTCAGAACGAATTCTGACTTAAATACATTGGATCTAGTTGTCTTCATTTATTGTATCTAGACTTTTGCTTTTCCTTATTAAATAGAAATATTTACTTAGTAATATGAAGAGTTGTGACTCTTAGAAGTCTTAAAACTTATCTTGGAGAGTTGTTCTATATATAAATATGTAGTATTCTCTTTTGTAAACAGAGGTTGATATATATGAATTTACTTATTGTAAGGTTTCTTAAGAGAGATTTTTCTCTTGTTCTAATTCTTGTTTGAATTAAGGTTCCTACGAGTAAAGCTAATTACTTTGTGAGTAGTTTATTCGAATGTTCTCTTCAAGGATTGAATTTGGGTTGCAGATTTATTCTAAAGTTCTCTTTCACGAATTGAATTGGGTCAAAGACTTGGTAAATCTGATTTAGCTTTCCAAGGGGTTATTTTCAAGTGTAAAGCTATTGTGTCTCAGGTTTAATATACCCTTGGTTCATATCAAGATGGTTCTCTCAGACTCTGTGTGGATTACTAAAAACTCAACCGAGTGACAGTTAAAAGCAAGTACCCCTTACCTCGAATTGATGACCTCTTTGATCAACTGAAAAGAGCCACAATCTTCTCTAAAATTGACCTCAGGACGGGATACCACCAGTTGAGAGTCAAAGAAGAAGATATTCCGAAGATTGTTTTTCGATGCAAGTACGATTTTTATGAGTTCAGGGTAATGCCGTTCGAGTTAACCAATGCTCCTGTAGCCTTCATGGATCTCATGAACAGAGTTTTCTGGTATACACTACTTCAGTACGTCAGTATTTATTGATGACATCTTAGTGTACTCCAAGAGCCTGAGGGAACATATAGTGCACTTGATTGAAGTATTGGAGACCCTTCGTCAGAACCAATTGTATGCTAAACTTAGCAAATACTCCTTCTAGTTGGATCGAGTTTCCTTTTTTGATCATGTAATTTTGAGTGAAATAGTTTTTGTGGATCCGTCCAAGGTTGAAATAGTAGTCAACTGGAATTTATCCATTAATGTGGCCGAGGTACGTAATTTCCTTAGCTTGGAAGGATACTACCGGTGATTCATCGACGGATTTGCTAAGATTGTTGCTCCATTAACCCAACTCACCCAGAAGGGTGTACCATTTGTCTAGAACTATAAATGTAGTGTGAGCTTCATGGAATTGAAGCGTCCTCTTACCTCTGCTTCTGTGTGGATCCTCCCTGACAATACGAGAAGGTTTCAGGTCTATTGCGATGCATCTCATATTGGCTTGGAATGCGTCTTGATGCAGCATGGTAGAGTAGTCGCTTACGGGTCCTGACAGCTAAAGCCTCATGAGCAGAACTACCATACCCACGACCTAGAGTTGGCAGCCATTATCTTTGCTATGAAAATATGGCGTCACTACCTGTTTGGGCAGACTTTTGAGATTTACATTAATCACAAGAGTTTGAAGTATATCTTCTCGCGGAGAGAGCTAAATATGAGACAGAGATGCTGGATGGATCTCCTTAAGGACTATGACTGTAAGATCATCTATCACCCTGATAGAGAAAATCTAGTAACTAATGCACTAAGTTGAAAGGAGCCAGCGGTGTTGGCTCAAACCATGGCCTCTAGTTAGAAATTGATAGACGCTATGTAATCTCTCCGCCTTAGCTACTACGACAAAGACACCTATCTTACTCAGATCCAAGCACTGCCATATCTCTTCATAAAAATCTGGAAAGCTTTGTCCACAGACCCGGAACTCACCACGAATCGAGGTAAGTTCACTTTTAACGAATCTCCTAATTTTAGGATTTCAAATGATGGACTGTTATGATTTTAGAACCGAATTTGGGTCCCCGTCACTGTTAGGGCAGACATTCTCAAGACCGCCCATACTTCCAAGCTATCCATTTTTCACAGGAGTGCCAAGATGTATCGGGACTTGAAGCGTCAGTACTGGTGGTTGAGAATGAAGAAGGATATAGTCGACTACGTCTCCCGATGCCTTACTTGTTAGAGGGTTAAGGCAGAATATCAGAGACTCAGTGGTTTGTTACTAGGTCTTCCAATTCCTAAATGGAAACGAGACCATGTAAATATGGATTTTGTCACAAGGTTGCCCATAACTTATTCTGGTCGAAATATTATCTGGGTCATTGTTAACAGACTGACCAAAATTGCCCACTTTCTGCCTATCAGAACCACTGACTCCACCAGCAAATTATCCTGCCTATATGTTGATGAGATTGTTCGACTTCATGGTGTTCCCTCATCCATTGTGTCCAACCGTGATCCCTGATTCACCTCCCACTTATGGGATAACTTTCAGGAAGCTCTGGGGTTTGGATTGTATTTCAATATCGCTTATCATCCCTAAATGGATGGTCAGTCAGAATGCACGATATAGAAAGTGGAAGACATGTTGCATGCTTGCATCCTTGACTTTGACGATAACTACTATGAGTACCTTCTTCTATGTGAATTTGCTTACAATAACAGTTATGATTCCAACATCGGAATGACTCTATATGAAACATTGTATGGAAGGCCTTGTCGTTCTCCCACTTGTTGGAGTGAGGTCGAGAACCAGTGCCATTTGGGACTAGACTTCATTTAGGAAACCATTGAGAAGGTTGCAATCATCCACAAGAACTTGGCCACTGCCTAGAACTATCAGAAGAGCTACACCAATAATTGTAGGCGATCCTTGGAATTTGCAGTGGGAGACCAAATTTTCCTCAAGGTTTTCTCTTGCAAAGGAAAGATGCGTTTTGCGAAAATAGGGAAGTTAAGCCCTCGATACGTGGGACCTTTTTAGATCATTGAGCACATAGGACTCGTGGCATACTACCTTGCTTTATCCCAAGAGTTTACAGGTCTACATGACGTCTTTCACGTCTCATTCCTAAAAGGTACCACCCTGACCGTTCTCATATTATTCCTTGCGACGAGGTATAGGTACAAAATGAAATGACTTATAAGGAGTTTCTCGTGGAGATTCTTGGGTGGATCGACAAGGTCTTGCGCAACAAGATGATTCCCATAGTGAAGGTGCGATGACAACATCATGCCCCGAAAGAAGCAACATGGGAGTTGGAAAGCGAGATGAGGAAAAAATATCCGAACCTATTCAAGACTAATTTGGGGACCAAATTTTTCTAAGGTTGGGGGGATGTATCACCTTGCCCGTCGCTGTGCTTAATTAATTTAAAAAACCCTATTTATTCGGGCATTTACACCGTATTGAATTCATTTAATTGACTCTGCATATTATTTATCGTAAAACATGAATCTAATTAATTTTTTATTATTTTGGTTTTATTTAATATTATTTTATTTTAATTATTTTCATTTAATTTTAATTTAATTGCATTCATATTATTTATTTTATTTTAGTAAAAAATTGGAAAATTCGAAAAAAACGACAAAACGGGAAAAAACTCCCACAGAAAAAATCTTGCAGAGAAGGAAAGCTGCCCATGCGGGATGCCTGCACACTGTGCACACATGCACACGCGCACATCCCATCCGCATGTGCGGCGTGGGGTTAGACCCTGCGCGGATAGGCCCCTTTGTGCCTGGGGCATGCGTGCAGTAGACTTGCTCATGCGTAAGCTAGCCCCTGCACACGTTGTAGGTGGCCTGTGTGGGCCACTTCCACCTTAGACAGTGCGCCGCTGTCGCCTCGGGTGGTGCGCTGCCGCTACTAGCAGAGGAGGCTTTCCTCCCTCATTTTTTGTGCCGAACATCTTTTTTTTTCTCTCTTCATCGGATTTTTGCACTTGGCGCAAATCTAATGGATCCAAATTTTTATAAATAAGTCTTCCTTTCCCACTTTTCCCCACACTTCTATTCCTCCATTTTTCAAGACTTAGAGAGAGAAAGAGAGAGTGATTTAGAGAGAGAAGGTGGGAAAGAAAAGAAGAATGGTGAAGGAGGAAATATCAAGGTTTTGGTAAGAAATTTAGTATTTCTTTCGACATCTTGAGGAATATTTTAAGATAAAGAAAATTATTAAATTGTGATAGTTATGATTTTGCCTATTTTGCATGCTTGTGTGTTTATAAGTCTTGTAAGCTGATTTGTTCTTATTTTCAAACATGCTCTGTGATTTATAGACACTTGATGTTTTGAATGTAATAAAAATAATATGAACTTAATTTTATTGTCTGGAAAGATAAAAGAAAAAGTGGAATGAAGCATATATGGTCCGGAGTATGTATCTGTATTAACATGCATAATGCATCAAGTGTTTCGTTAGCCTCTTTATCTTTAAAGGGTATCTATTCCCTTAACCCCATCTGTGGTATCTGTGTCGCCCTCCTCTATCTGGTTTGTAAAGACGTAAGAGGACTGCTTCCTGTGGATAATAGCATACCATTTGACGAGAGTGGTGACACAAATATCTATTAGGAGTCACATTTGGCTAAGTACTGTTGTGACTATAGATATCTGATAGGACCATTATGGTTGGTACGGTCGTGGTCATAGATCGTATCATAGTTTTGCCAGCTGAAATTGTGTCTAAGTAAATTGCCGTTATCTGTATCTGATCTGATAATTCCATATGGATAGCTGGAAATCTGTATCTGCCTTCAGAGATAGAAGTTGTAACGACTTTGTGAAGTATGACACGAAAATCTGAGCATTTCATAATTTATTTAATTTTCTATATTATCTGGTTGGATGTGTATCTGTTT
>NW_019014654.1:289511-315542 GCF_000150535.2 Carica papaya | reverse complement strand
GGTAAGTCATGACGTCTTTCCTATTCTTTTATTTTCCAGTTATCTGGATGACATTTCAATACATTGACTGTGGTTCAGTAGGAGGGTTTAAATTTAGGCAATTAAGTTACTAATTGCTAAATATAGTAGGTTCCTGATTGAGGTATTTTCGATCCGTAGAGTCATCTTACTCAACCTTGCGTCATTTTGTATTAGAGCCTACGCACCAGTTTGAGCCTACTATGTTAAATCCTTTTGCATATCATCCTTGCATATTTAGCAACTAAAACGCCTTGTTGCTAATATGTTATTGTTTGTGTTTTGTATCCCACTTGATCGTATCTAGTTCATTCTTTCAAGTGGTCGTGTGTTTGTCAAATTAGTCAAAAAAAAAAGAAAACCAAAGAAAACCGATTGCATTCCATAACACAATTTGAGGTCATTATGTTGCATTTACAAACAAAAGAAGATTAACCACCAACCATAGTGATGAAAACCTTTGATTTTTCAAAGAAAGATTACCTCATCTACCAGGTATGTAAGAAACTTTTATTTTTACATTGCACAAGCAAAGAAGATTAATCACCCCTAAAGGTGCACGAAAACCATTGCTCCATATTTCAATTTGAAAGCACTGCATCATTGAATTTGCATATACTTTAGCATAAAACAAACTTAATTATTTGTAGAACGTAGCCATCATTAGGGTAGTATAACTAGGAATAACATTCTGGTTATATCCATCGGGATTAGTCTGATCCCTTATGCTTTAACTCCAGAATCATTTTTTTATGCTTTAAGTTTCTATTTTTCATTGTGCTTTTATTCTAAGACACATCTAAGTAGCTACTCGTTTCTAGTTACTTAGCATATAATTAATAAAAGCATAACAAGTTCTTCTGTGTGCTTAATTCCAAGCTTCTAGAAGCAAGATCCGCTTAGGATTCTTTGTTGTATCTTTAAGACTAATGTGCAGGTCCTAATTAAGTAAACTCAGTTCCAAATGCTCAACTTGATGGAAGAACCTGTAGTGTGAGAGATTGTGAGATAAACACGAGTGGAGGTGAGGGAAATTTTTTTTTCTTAACTATTACCTTGTAGGAAATTCACTATATTTCAACGAAGTGATGTACTTCCCTATCGGGATAATATCCTTGTTGTCTTAAGGGTCCAAGGAGAGGATAACGAGCAATAGGAGAACATTTTTCACACACGATGTCTAATTAATGGTAAGGAATGTGGAATGATAATTGAGTGGTAGCTATGCTAATATGGCAAGCACTCTATTCATGGAAAGGTCGGGTTTAACATGCACTAAATATCCTAATCTTTACCGATTATGCTGGTTGAATGAGTGCAGAGAAGTCGAAGTTACCAAGCAAGTCATTGTACAGTTCCCTATCGGAAAATACAACGACGAGGTATGTTGTGATGTTATACCTATGTATGCAAGTCATCTGATACTTGATGGATCTTGGTGGTTTGATAGACCAGTGCAACATGGCCGTACCAATCACTATTCAATATAAAATTTCATGGCCACCCCTCTCTTATAGGGTGTGTTCGGAGCACACTTATACTTTACACTGAATTAAATAACGAAAACTAACTTTCATTAATATATAGAGTGCACAGAAGCATTACATCCCTTTTAACATGTACATCAAATATATATATGTGAGGCTCTAAAATTTTTCTTTTCTTACAACACAAAAATACAAACTTGTAACCTGATCTTAGAGTCTAACTTCTCAACTTCTTTTTTTGTATCACATACTACTCTGTAGTAGAATCTTTATTATTTGAAAATGATGGAGTAAGATATACTATCCCAGTAAGTAGATCTTATCACAACATAACTAATACATGCAATATATATAGCTTTTACACACATTAAAACATATATATATATATATGATATACTTTTCTTGAAACATATTCACTATCACGAAAAATAAATGAACAGTTGAAAACTAAAATTAGAGTCATGATTCAAAAAATACATTATTGCACTGTACAATGTGCTACACTCTCACATGTACCAGATCACTCAACATATATAGCGCACCAAATTGTACAACGAGCCACATGTCCCAAAATCAGAAAACAGATTCACTTCGTGACATTGTACAATGAGCACCACTTCATCATCATTATGGAGGGCTATTCACATCTTTCTATTGCCATGCATGCATAGGCGCACACTTAACACTGAACACTTCCCCATACATTCAAAGATAGAATAGTTATGTATGAGTTCACACTTATCATATTCCCACTACACTAAAAAATGGAACAATTATATAGAGGCACACTGAAGCTTAGTATCATGCAGGTGCTTTCGGAACGACTTGGCTCGATAACGAGTGATTCACACTTATCAAAATCACTTTCCAAAACACATGGACAAAATAACACTCAAAACATAATAATACTTTCACAAAAAACTTGCACTTTATATATAAAAATACGTATAGAATACTAATGAAACACTTGAAAACTACTTAGGCCATGTAATCACAATATCCACTTACTATATTGAAAATAATTCGAAAACACTTCGAAAACTACATAGGCTATGCAATCACAATACCCACTTACCTTATGTTTGATGCAATTAACTTAAGCTCTCTTTATTTGAGCAGTCTCCACTTATATTTTCCTTAATCTTCTCTAGTCACTCTGACAGAGTCTCCGCTTGTAAATACTTCAATTTTATCTTTTCACTCGGGCAAAGTCTCCCCATATGTTTCTTCAAATCTCTATCAAAATTTTGGCAGCATCTCCCGTTAGAATTATCGTGATTTAACACTAAAAATGTTCTCATTATACGCAAATTAATTTCCACGAAAAGAAACTCGAAACTACATATCTCGCAAAACACGCTACTTTAAATCTAGTAGAGTCCTGACTTAATTTTCAAGCTTTTTTTTTCAAATATCCGGTGGAGTTCTGGAATGCTTTTAAGCAATATCTAGCCTAAAAAATATCTCATACATCACTTAAAAACCATCCCAAAAATTTCAAGACAAATGAAATTCAAATGAAGGAGGAAACTTACTTTAAGCTCGCGGGTTCTCCCATGATTGGTCGTGAGCTTTTACTTTCATTTCCTTTCCTTCTTTGGTTTTCTCCATTTATTATTCCTTCCTCTCTCTTCTTCTCACAATTTAGGTAGATTTTCCTCAAGAAAAAATTCCTAAATTCCTTAAATTTCCCTCACATTTATTGGATATGCACTATTTTCCTCTCTTTTTCCTCTCTTTTTCCTCTTATCCCTCTCTCTCTCTTTTTTTTCTCTCTAACCTTGCTTTCTCTCAACTCCAGAATGCTTTCCCTTCTTCCCAAAACCTTATTTATATAGGAGAGACGTCCATGCAAGTGATAAGCATGGAAGAGGTGGCAAAACATGATTGGCCAGTTAAACCTCCTCAAGCTTCATCCTTACCCTAATCTCTTCTTTAGCTTTTAAGTAATTCTAGAGTATTCTTATCATATTCAGGCTCCTCCCACATCTGATCCTCTTTCTAGGAGCTTCTATACTAAATTTGAGCTCCATTCATTTTATTTTGTGCTGTCTTAGGCCCATCTAAACCCATAAGGCCCAAAACTGCACTTCATACACATGCCTTCACTTCACACAGCCATAACTCCCTCAATTTTTATGTATTTTCGGCCCATTTTCCTTTACTTTCAAATCATGGTTTCATCTTTTACTAATCAATTTAGGCTCAGAATGACAACATTTAGCCCATCTAAGGTCCAACTAAGGCCCAAAAGGTCCAAACTATGCAGAAAGCTAGGCCCATGCCTATACCCTTACTTCAAAACTCCATAACTTCCTTAATTTTCAATCTTTTTGGCCGAGCCTATGCTTCACTATTCCTCAGGCAAGAAACTATCACATGGTTTTAGTTTGGGTTTCAGCTGGGTCCATTTGGCCCACTCATGGCCGAAATAATCCCTAAAGGTCAAAGTTGTCTTCCAAGTGCATGGCTCTTAGGTTTGGCCTCATTTCTCCCAAATTCGATTCTATGGAAATTTTTCATTTTCCACACACTTCTTCCTTGATATTTTGGCTAGTCCTCAACCAACTTTGAGTCTCTCCTGATTTCCTCCCCCACATGATAGATTTCTCTCCTGATTGTTAATTCAATTACTTTCATATTTTCGAAGCATTTTCTTACCTTCTATAATGTTGTTCTAGTCCCAAGAAGTGTTCTTGGGCCTAAAGAACTCAATTTCCTCCTTGAGAGAAAGTTCTCTTTTTGAAGGGTTCTTTTTATCCTAATTTCGTCATCTTTGCTCCGTTTTATTCGAAACTTAGTCCTTAACCTTATTACCTCTCTCTGCATACATATACATGCTTAAATAGCCATACAAAATACGAAAAATTTATCTAAAGAAAATCTGGGTCATTTGATGAAAGGACGGTTTAAAATACATCCTCACACCTTTATCACTAAATGAGGCACATGAAGATCAAATAAAAATTAAGAGGTCATTTGATGAATACTTAACGAGGAAAAAAAAGAGAAAAGAGGCTGAAAAAAAAAATGAAGGCCTAGTAGAGAACAAGATGCTGAGATTAGCCCATTGAGAGAAAAAGAGGTCAAAAAAAAAAATCCAAAATCCATGGTCCATTCAGTGTAAAAGAGGCCCAACAGAAAAATAAAGATGGCCCACTGAGAGAGAGTAAGAGAGAGAAGGAAAAAAGTGTTTTAATGAAAGGGATAAAGCAATGAGGATTAATTTTTATGAAAGGGGAAGTCTAATTGTTCTTACGTAGAAAGACACTTATTTTAATCTTAACCCTCCTTTGCATAGCTTTGCTATCTTTCTCTTGGAGGTAAAAAATACGACGGATGGGTCACGAGAGACTGATATGTATCTCAGAGGAATAATGATTTTGGTCATGAAACATGTCAAAACTAAAGTCAATAAATAAGGCAAGTATGGTATGTTTTCTATTGTTATCACTAATTATTTTTCTTTTGATGAAGGTCAAGTTTTGATGATGAATCATTTTGAAGAAGGGAGAGATGATATTATCCCAGATGACCCAAATTTAGTACCAATGATGCAATCTCACAAGTCCCATACCGAACAGGAAAGTAATTCTAAAATTATTTTGTTTTCTAAACGAGATTATCTTAAAAAAGAGAATAAGCTCAAGTTTCCTAAACTAGAACAACCTAAAGAGAAAAGTAAGTACATCCCTAACTACTTTCCTAAATGGGATTATTTTAAAGAATGGGTCAAGTTCATACAAAGTAGGCTTAAAGCCCAAGTGGCGCTTAATTGACTTGAAGAAATTGAAAGATAAGAAGAAAGGCAACATTTTACCCCAACCTGAAGGAAAATAAAAGCCTCTGGACCTTGAAATCCTGTGGTCCAAGTAGCCCATGCTAAAGGAGAGCAAGCTGGCTCAATTCATGTGCTTGGAAAGCTGCGGACCATACATGGGAAGGGCCACTTGTGCAGAGTAAGGCTCCCACACATGGGAGTCACAACGTGCATGGGAGAGTTGGAATGCACGCGTGTGGACCCTGCTGCATGCCTGTTTGTGCAAGCTGGGAAGCTTGCACACTGGAGACGTGTGCTTGTATGGGCACAACATGCTATACACATGAAGCAGGTAGGGAGATGCACCCGCATGGGCCAAGGTACATGTACGTTGAAGAACCCACGCACACTTAAAGAGTTGCGCGCATGTGGAGGCCTTTCCGCGCATGTAAGGTGTGTGAGCGAGGAGCTAGCTGCTGAGAAGGACTCTACCTTCTCCTTTTCTTCATGTGTTTTAATCCAAATTCACATAGGATTATTCTAGCCTTATTTTATTAAATTTTCTATTAGTATTTTATAAATAATATTATCCGTAAAAATATTTAATTTTTCTTTTGGGTTAGGGATTAGGATAAGGCTAATATTTTATTAGTTATCAATATTTGTATTCAACTAGAAATATTCTAGTGAAAACCTGTATAAAGGCTACACCATTAGGCTATAAAACACACCTTCAAGCTTTTGCTAATTTGAGTATTCTTCAAGCATCTTCAAGGTAGGGAGTTTCAAACTACCTTGTTGAGCCAGAGAATCGAGATCGACTTATTAGGTAAGCCGTGACGTCTTCTTTTATTCTTTTTATTTTTTAGTTACTTGGATAGGCTTTTGATATGTTGATTGTGATTCTAGTAGGGAGGGTTTAAATTTAGATAATTAGGTTGCTAATTACTAAATATAGTGGGTTCAAGATTAAAGTGTTTTTAATCCGTGGAGTCATCCTACTCTACCCCTGAATATAGTGGGTTGATGGTTTAAATTTAAGTTCTAGTACAGACAAGGCGAAGATACATGTGCAAAATGATACGCTCACTATGGAGTTTGATAGAGAAATTATAAAGTTTAATATTTGTGACGATATGAAGTATCCTAGTGATGTTGTGTGTATGGTGTTGATACTGTCGATTCCATAAATAAAAAATACTTTGATTTAAGTCATGATGATAAGCTAAAAATTATGTTTTATAATAATTTTGATGTGGATAGCTTAAAGACTTTAAAAGAGGATTTTTTTGCTAAAGAGAATCTACAAGATATGGTGCTTAAATTGGAACCTCAAAGGAGTAATGACCTTGTGTTAATCTTCCTATTTCTCACATAAAACTTCTACCTTCTATTTTGTAGGCACCAAAATTGGAGTTCAAACTGTTGTGCCAATTGGAAGAAATTAGGAATGATGCCTATGAGAATTCAAGGATTTGCAAAGAGAAGACAAGCTTTTCATGATCAATTAATTTCCAGGAAGCAATTTTTAATAGGGTAGAAAGTTTTACTTTATGATTCTCGTTTAAAGCTATTTTCCTGAAACATACGATCAAGATGGTTAGGTCCTTTTGTCTTACTAATATATTTTCTCATGGTGTAGCTGAAATTAAGAGCTTGGACACCAATAAAATTTTCAAAGTCAATGGTCATCGATTGAAACCTTTTTATGAGGGGTTACCTACACAAAATGTCGAAGAATCACACTGAGCAATCTTGAAGAGGGCACCTAAAAGAATTGACAATGTCTAGCCTAGGACATTAAATAATGGCACTAAATGGGAGGCAACCCACTCAATTTTTTTCTTTATTTCCAGGATTTTTTAATTAATGAATTTTTATTTTATTTATTTTATTTTTTTATCATCTGTTTCCTTTTTTTTTCTCTTAATTGAAAGTTTTTCTGATCACTTGCAGCTTTTTAATAGAGGGAGTACATATAAATTCTTCTGGGTTTTAAGTTGAGATGTTTGCATAAGCCTAGCCTAAGGCTCATGCCACAACCACTTAGCACCTATTTTATTTATTTTGCACTAATTCCTCAAATGGCCAAATTGCCTATACTTCCATCTTCCTTTAACACCGATACCCACTTTCCTCTTCTCCCAAATAGGCACACTTCCCTTTTCCTGCTTATAATCTCCACCACACTAAGCCTCCTCCACTTCAAACCACCACAAAGTAAGCTAAATGAGAGAGAAGAGAATTTACCCCAGGCATACTCGATCCAAAAACAGAGGGCTGCAACCCACTGATGGGGTTGGAAAAAATCCACAATCACCTCTAGTGAAAGTCGAACCACCACAGGGTCGCACTTGAGGAATTGATTTCGCCCTGCAACAAGGGTGGCCCTACGATTGCCGACCAACATTGCAATACTGCAATTGATGTGCCTGATTCTACGACCCAAGAGACAAACAGAATCTCCAAGACAAGTAGATAGGGGAGTTCACCTGTTCCTTCATTTTTTTCCTATTTACTTGATCATTATTTACAACACATTAGGTGTAATATGTGGTTTAAATGTGGGTGAAGGGTGCTTTGCATTTTGGGTATGTGACATCCCAAATGCTAATTAAGGCATAAGGGTGCAAGATACAAAAACAGATTACGAGTGAATGATAAATAATTATATGCAGCAGAACTAATTATTACAAATCTCTTACCAAAATATATATGAGTTCCAATTACACATATATAACTGAGGTTAGAAGTTGCAATAAAATACAAAATATCAAAATACAAAAAAGGTCACTTTTTTCACTATGTGAATGGACTCATCAGAGTGCAAAATAAGTCATGCACTTAAGGTTTGTGGATCCACGGGATCCTCATAGATTTCAAGGGGTAGGTCAACGATCGGTTTTTCATTATTTTCCTCATCTAGGGGGGCATGGAAAGTGGTGATTACATATACTCAGTAAAGAAAACTGTGACATCCCAAATGCTAATTAAGATAAATGAGTGTCAGATATACAAATAGGATTACGAGTGCATGATAAACTTTTACGCAGTGGAACAAATTAGTGGGAATCCCTTACAAATATATATGAGTTCCAATTATATACATATAACTAAGGCCAGAAATGGCTACAAAATACTTTCCTGTTTAAGTTAAGACCTGCTGGATTCCTCTTTGATTCAGGTTGACATCCTTGACACCAAATTTGAGCTATCCAATGTGACATCATTATGATTACAAGATTCTATATGATGTAGAACCCCAAGACCCTTGCTTAAACCTTAGAACTCTTCAATCGGTTTAGAATAGAATTTAGATCACAAGTAAAAAAGGAATCAAATTTGTTCAATCACCCAAATGGTAGAAGTTAAAGAGAACCTAAGAAAGATAAATGATATCCCTTGAACCCAATCCAAATAAGCACCAAGAACAATTGAAATAGGAAATCAAAATTAAAATACAAGTGATAACAATTGTATTCCAAATCAACACCTTATGCATAAAGTGAAAAGAACGCCAAAATACTCTTAACTCAATTCTGAAATGTTTGATTACAACTCTTGATGTCCACAAAGAAGAGTTCCTTTGGTATTTATAGCCAAAGAAATCAATGATAAGTTACAATACAGTAACTATAATTGTAACTCCCACAATAACTAGGTTAATTATGTGGTAATTATAATTGTAACTCCAACAATAACTAGGCTAATTATAGGCATGTAATTATTCTGTAACTCCTTGTAACTCCAATCTTCTTAACCAACACCACTAATTGTTTGTGGCACCATATAGTTATGGGCTCATTCTTGTAATGACACTAAGACAAGACTTAAGCCCAAAATGAGTTATACTTAACTATATGGGCTTAATTAACTCAAAATAAAATAAAACAATCCAAAATACTTAAAACAACTCAATTAATCCAGCCCACACACAAGGTTTATTCATCCATTATTAATAAGATTCAAACAAGCACAAATTATCCCAAATCACTTAAATCCAATTAAAGTTATGAATTTGGGCTGTTCAAAAAGCTCATATTTGAACTTTTTACAATTGGCCAGCCCATCATCCACATGTTTTTGAGTAAAAATTTGGAGTAACTCTTTAAGCTTCTTTGCCTTTGATCTTGTTACTGGTCCGCGGAAACTTTCCAGGTTTGGAACTGTATTTGTGTTTACATCATTTGAAATTTACTCCAAGTCACCTTCTGATGCTCTTTGAGTATCTTGAGTATTTTTAGCTTTGTTTGCATCACTATACCATCTTGACAAAGATAATGTAGTTGCAGATGCTCTTAATTGGAAGGAATCGACCATGTCGGGTTAGTTGTTGGCTTTTAGCTGGAGGATGCTTGAGATAATTCAAGATTTTTGCTTGAACCATTACGATAATGGTGTATACCTTGCCCATATCTGGATTTAGCCTATTCTCTTCATGAGAATTTGGGAAGCTCAAGTGACAGGTTAGGAGATTTTGAAGCACATTGACAAGTTTGCCTCTGAGGAAGTTTGCAACTTTAGAATAAGTGATGATGGATTATTCCGATTTCGAGATCGAATATGGGTACCAAATGATTCTGATCTTAGATCGGATGTTTTGAAGGAGGCTTATGTATCCAAGTTGTCTATCCACCCTAGAAGTACCAAAATATATCGAGATATGAGGCGTCGTTACTAGTAGCCTGGTATGATGAAGGATATTGTTAAGTATGCCTCTCAGTGTCTCACTTGCCAGGGGATCAAGGTAGAGCATCAGAGGCAGAGTGGTCTATTTCAAGGTCTCCCCATCCTTGAATGGAAATAGGAGCACATGACTGTAGACTTGTCACTGGTTTGCCGAGGACAAGTTCATATCGTGATGTTATTTGGGTCATTGTGGATAGACTGATCAAGTCTGTCCATTTCCTTGCTATCAAAACTACAAACTCAACTAGTAAGTTAGTCTAGTTATATGTTGAGGAGATTGTCCAACTCCATGGTGTTCTTACTTCTATGGTTTTGTATAGGGATCCTCGTTTCACTTCTCACTTTTGGAATGGTTTCCGAGAAGCTTTTGGTTTACTTATCACTTCCAAACCAATGGGCATCAAAAATAGACTATTCAGATGCTGGAGGACATGTTGCGCACCTGTTTACTGGACTTTGGTGGTAGTTGTGTGACATCCCAAATGCTAATTAAGGCATGAGGGTGTGAGATACAGAAATAAATTATGAGTGCATGATAAAAATTATAAGCAACAGAGAAAATTAATACAAATCCCTTACAAATATATGAGTTCCAATTATATATATATAACTAAGACCACAAGTG
The DNA here is from genome assembly GCF_000150535.2 of Carica papaya. The sequence continues at coordinate 304,963 of NW_019014654.1, read as the reverse complement.
GCTACAAAATACAATGTCAAAATACAAAAAGAGCCACTTCTATCATTATACTATTAGACTCATCAGAGTGTCGAAACAATCATGCACTCAAGGTTTGTGGATCTACGGGATCCTTATAAACTTTAATGGGTAGGTTAGCTAACAGTTCCTCACTATCTTCCTCGTCGGGGGGGGGGGGGGGAGGGGGGGAAGAGGGAGGACATGAAAGTTCCATGGGCTCAGCAAGGAAAACATTATTTAGATAACATTGTAAGGTTTTAAAAGGTGAATAATTATAACATAAACACTTATCATTAGGTTACATCGTAGTCCTATCTTGCCTTATGAAAACAATTATTTATTTAAAGAAAAACATCATGTTATAGTCACAACCATCAAGATAAAATACACAGCATACCTAACAATAGAGAAAATCAAAGAAATCATGAAATATTCAGATTTTTGTGTCATGCTTCACAAAGTCGTTATGGCTTTCATCTCTGAAGATAGATACAGATTTTTGACTACCCGTGTGGAATGACCAGATCAGATACAGATAATGAAAATTTGCTCAGGCATATTTTCGGCTTGCCAAACTATGGTATGATCTATGACCACAGTCGTACCAACCATAGTGATCCCATAAGATATTCTACAGTCACGATAGTACTTAGCCAATTGTGACCCCTAATAGATATTCGCGCCACCACGCTTGTCGGAGGGTATGCTGTAATCAACAAGGAGCGATCCTCTTACGTCTTTCCAGACCAGATGAGGGAGGGAGAAAATAGATATCTCAGATGTGGGTAGGGGAATATATACCCCTCAGAGATAAAAAGCCTAATGAAATACTTGATGCATTATGCATGTCAATATAAATACATGCTTTGGACCATTCATGCTTCATTCGACTTTTTTATTTATTTATTGTTTTCCAGATAATCCTACCAGTTTCATATTATTTTATTTACATGCAAATCATCAAGTGTATATAAATCACATAGCATGCTTGAAATTAAGAATAATTTAATTTATCATATCTACCAGACACGGAACATGCAAACAGGCAAAATCATAGATCATTAATTTAATTTTGTCTAAAAATACTCCTCAAGACGTTTAAAGAAATACTAAATTCCTTACTGAAACTTTGATAATTTCTCCTACACCGTTTCTCTTCTCCTCATCTCCTTCTTTCTCTAGATCACTCTTTTTTCCTCTCTCTCTCTAACTCTTGAAAGGTGGAAGAATGAAAGTGAGGAAAAAATGGGAGGAAGGGCCTCTATTTATAGAAATGAGGGCTGTTGGATTTGCGCCAAGTGGCAAAATTTGGTGAAGAGAGAGTTAGAAAAAATGGAAGATGCTTGATTTGATGTGGTACGAAAAATAAAGAAAAAAACCTCTTGAATCGGTTGCGGCACCTCAAGTGGTGGCAAGTCACCCAAGGTGGGTAGCGTGACATTGCCTGAGGCAACAGTGAGCCTCACCCACCTGGCGCACGCTGCAGGCCTAGCCTAAAGGCATTGGGCTACTTTGTCGTGCGTAGGGCCTAGGCGCACTGGGGTGCTGCATGTTGGCTTATTTGCGTAGGTTTGCTTTGTGGATGGCGCGCACATAGTGTACGATGCTTGCCCTGTTTGCATGCAGACGAGCCGCCCTATGCGTGATAAGATGCGTGCATAGGTCTGAACTTCACCCCGTGCGCACTGTGCGCATGTCCTGTGCTATATGCGCTCACAACCCTTTCCCATGCGATTTTTTCGTGGGAGTTTTCCCCCTTTTTTCTGTTTGTTCCTGAAAATCATTTATTTTTTTAAAAATAATGATTAAATAATTAAATCAAAATAAAATTAGATAAAATTAAATAAAATTAAAATAAGATAAAAATTAGCATAATTTACGAATTACGATAATAAGTTATGAAATCAAATAAATGAGTTCCGTGTGGCCTTAAGATATGAATAAATAGGGTTTTTCCAAATACAATTAAGCACAGTGGTGAGTGGGGTGTTACATCCCCCTAACCTTAGAAAAGTTTGGTTCCCAAATTTGTCTCGAACAAGTTCACAAACTTTTCCTTCATCTCGCTTTTCAACTCCTACGTCGCCTCTTCAGGTGTATGATGCTGCCACCGCAGCTTCACCCATGAAAATTATCTTGTTACGCAAGACCTTGTTGGTCCATCCAAGAATCTTGACGAAAAATTTCTCATAAGTCATATCAGCTTGTACCCGTGTCTCATCGTGAGGAATAATATGAGAATGGTCCGGCTAGTACTTTTGAGATCGAGATATGGAAAACATTATGCAAACCTGTAAACTCTCAGAGCGGAGTAAGGCGGTACGCCATGGGTCCAATGCACTCAACGATCCGAAAAGATCCCACATATTGAGGGCTTAACTTCTCTCTTTTCCCAAACCACATTTTTTCCTTGTAAGGAAAAACCTTAAGGAAGACCTAGTCTCCAACGGCGAATTCCAAGGGTCGCCTTTAATTATCAGCATAACTTTTTTGATGGCTCTGGATAGTATCCAAGTTCTTACAGATGATCGCGACCTTCTTAACAGTATCCTAGATGAAGTCTAATCCTAAATGATGCTGGTTTCTGACTTTGCCCCAATAAGTAGGAGAACGACAGGCCTATCGTACAAGACTTCATACGGAGCCATGACGATGCTAGAATGATAACTGTTATTATAAGAAAATTTACATAAGGGGAGATACTTATACTAGTTATCGCCAAAGTCAAGGACGCAAGCATGCAGCATGTCTTCTAATGTCTAGATTGTGCGTTCTGACTGACCATCCGTTTAGGGAGGATAAATAGTGTTGAAGTACAATCTAGACCTCAAGGCTTCCTGAAAGTTGTTCCAAAAGTGGGAGATAAATCGAGGATCTCAATCGGACACAATGGATGAGGGAACACCATGAAGTCGAAAAATCTTATCAATATAAAGGTGGGCTAATTTGCTGGTGGAGTCAGTGGTCCAAATGGACAAAAACTGGGCGGTCTTGGTTAGTCTGTCAACGATGACCTAAATAGCATTTAGACCAGAACAAGTCCTAGCAATCCGGTGACAAAATCCATGGTCACATGCTCCCACTTCCATTCTGGAATTGGGAGGCCTTGTAACAAACCGTCGAGTCTTTAATGTTCTACCTTAAAAGTGGGAGATGTAGTCGACTATGTCCTTCATTTCCGTCCACCAGTATTGGCGCTTCAAGTCCTGGTATATCTTGGTGCTCTCGGGATAAATAGATAGCTTAGAGGCATGGATAGTTTTGAGAACCTCCGCCCTCACTGCGACAAAGACTCAAATTCGATTCTGAAATGTAAACAATCCATCATCTGAGATCCTACAATAAGGAAATTTGTTAGAAGAGAACTTACCCAGATTCTTGGTGAGTTTCTGGTCCATGTATTGAGCTTCTACAATCTTCATGAAGAGATTCGACAGGCTCAAATATGAGCGAGATAGGTACCTTTACCATAGTAGCTGAGGTGAAACGACTGCATAGTATCAATTAATTTCCAACTGGAGGCCATGGTTTGGGGCAATACTGCAGACTCCTTTAAGCTTAGTGCATCAGCAACTAGATTTCCTCTGCCGCGGTGGTAGATGATCTTGTAGTCATAGTCCTTTAGGAGGTCCATCTAGTGTCTCTGTCTTATATTTAACTCCCTCTGTGAGAAGACGTACTTCAAACTTTTGTGGTGAGTATAAATCTCAAAAGTTTGACCAAAACGATAATGACGCCATATCTTCAAGGCAAAGATAATAGCCGCCAACTCTAGGTTGTGAGTAGGGTAGTTTTGCTCATGAGATTTCAACTGTCGAGATCCATAAATGACCACTCTACTATATTGTATCAAAATGCACCCTAAGCCAATATGAGATTCATCGTAGTAAAGCTGAAACCATCCCATATTTTTGGGGAGGATCAACACAGGAGTAGAAGTAAGACAACGATTTAATTTCATAAAGCTTTTGCTACATTCTTAATTCTATACAAATGACATGCCCTTTTGAGTGAGTCAGGTCAATGGAGTAGCAATATTAGAAAATCTATCCATGAATCACCAATAGTAACCTACCAAGTCAAGGAAACTATGCACCTCGCCTACATTGGTGGGCAGATTCCAGTTGATCACTATTTCAAACTTGGCCAGATCCATAAAAACTCTTTCACTCAAAATTACATGACTGAGAAAGGAAACTTGATCCAACGAGAAAGAGCATTTGCTAAGTTTAACATACAGTTGGTTATGGTGAAGTGCCACTAATACTTCAGACAAGTGGATCGCATGTTCCTCCAGGCTCTTGGAGTACATTAAAATGTTATCAATAAATATGATGACGTACTGATCTAGTGTGTGCTGGAAAACTCTATTCATGAGGTCCATGAAGGCTGTAGGGGCATTGGTTAACCCGAATAACATCACCCTAAACTCATATAGACCATACCTATATCAAAATGCGATCTTCAGAATATTTCCTTCTTTGACTCTCAGTTGGTGATATCCTATTATGAAGTCGATCTGAGAGAAGATCGTGGCTCCTTATAATTGGTCAAAAAGATCGTCGACTCAAGGTAAGGGGTACTTGCTTTTAACCATTACTCGGTTAAGTTCTAATAGTCCACGCAGAGTCTGAGGGAGCCATCCTCCTTTTTCATGAAGAATACTAGAGCGCCTAAGAAGAATGACTAGGACAGATGAACTTCTAGACAAGCAACTCAGAAAGTTGACTTTCTAGCTCTACGAGCTCAGCACGACTCATGTGATAGGCAGATTTCGAGATGAGTTGGGTATCAGATAGTAGTTCAATTAGAAATTCCACCTTTCGTGGGGGACGTAGATTAGGAAGTTCGACAGGAAAGACTTTCAAAAAGTTGCAAACAACAGATATGGAATACACAGCAGGATCAACACCCATATTCCTGTGTATTCAACTGTTAGGAAAAAAATAGTAACGATAGATTTTATTAGATCTACTAGACACAAAATATGCAAATAGGTAAAATTACATAATCATTAGTTTAATTTTGTCTAAAAATACTCCTTAAGATGTTTAAAGAAATACTAAATTCCATACTGAAACTTTGATAATTTCTCCTACACCGTTCTTATTCTCCTATTCTTTTTCTCTCTAGATCTCTCTCTTTCTCTCTCTAAAACTCTTGAAAGGTAGAAGAATGGAAGTAAGGAGAAAATGGGAGGAAGGGCTCCTATTTATAGAAAATGTGGGTTGTTAGATTTGTGCCAAGTGGTAAAATTCGATGACGAAAGAGTGTTTTGAAAAATAGAAGATGCTTAATTTGATACAATACGAAAAAATAGAGAAAAAACCTCCTCCACTGGTAGCGGCACCTCAAGCGACAGTATGCCACCCAAGGTGGGCGGTGGCACACTGCCCGACGCAACAGTGAGCCTCAACCACCAGATGCTCACTGCAGGCTTAACTTGCAGACGTCGGGCTACCTTGCCGTGGGCAGGAGTTGGCCTGCGCGCGCGTAAGGCATAGGCTTGGTGGGGAGCCGCGCGCAGGCTTATTGTATGCAGTCCTCAGGCATGCAAGCCTATCCACACATAGTTTGTAGCGCTTACCATGTTTGCGCGCGATGTGATGTGCACGGATGGGCTTGCTTGTGCGCGACAAGACGCACACGCATGTCTGACCTTCGTGCCATGTATGGATGGCACGTGCGCACTGTGTGCAAGTCCTGTGCCTGTTGCGTGTGCACAGTGCACGGGCAACCCTTTCCCATGGGATTTCCTTGCGGGATTTCCCCATGGTTTTTCTATTTTTTCCTGAAAATTATTTATTTTTCTAAAAATAACGATTATATAATTAAATCAAAATAAAATTAGATAAAATTAAATAAAATCAAAATAAGGTAGAAATCAACATAATTTAGGAATTACGATAATAAGCTGTGAAATAAAATAAATGAGTTCTGTGTGGCCTTAAGACTCGAATAAATAAGGTTTTTCCAAATATAATTAAACACAATGGTGAATAGGGTGTTACAATTAGGATCAGCAACTTTTCCTCTACGAATTTACTTATAATAACAGCTACCACTCCAGAATCGGTATGGCTCCATTGGAAGCTCTCTATGGTAGGCCTTGCCGATATCCAACCTATTGGAACAAAGTTGGGAACATGCGTCTCCCTATAAGATTATGTCTAGGAAACCATTGAAAAGGTTGATGCCATTCGGAACCATCTCGTTACTTCTTATAGTCGTTAGAAGAGTTATGCTGACAAGTGAAGGAGACATTTAAAGTTAATAGTTTGTGACCATGTTTTCTTTAAGGTCTTTCTATACAAGAGAAGAATGCGGTTTGGAAAGAGATGAAAGCGGAGTCCTTGCTATATTGGACCGTTTGAGATCATGGAATGTGTAGGCTCCATGGTGTACCACCTTGCTTTGACCCTGGAATTTCCCAGCCTATATGATGTTTTCTATCTCTCCATGCTCAAAAAGTATAACCATAATCTTTCTCACATCATCCCGCGTTTGAAGACTCCTATCTACTCGGGAATGACTTAGGTAGAGTACCCTACGGAGATCATTGATCGAACGAAGAAGGTTATATGCAACAAGAGGATTCTTATGGTCATGGTGTTATGGCAACATCACACTCCAGAAGAGGCAATGTGGTAAGTGGAAGAAGAAATGTGGGACAAGTATCTCGAGTTCTTTTAAAAACTTTTTAAAATTTGGAGGATCAAATTTTTATAAGGTGGGGAAATTGTAATACTCCGAACCTTTTTGCGCATATACGTGGTGTCGAACTCCATTATTTTGGGCTTATGGCCATTTAAATTCTATCAATAGTTTGCTTTAAAATTTATTTTTATTTTATTTTTATCCTTATTAATTATTTTAAAATTTTAATTAAATTATTTTTAGTTTATTTTGAGTGTATTTCAGAAAATAGGAGAAAAATGAGAAAAAGGACAAAAACTCAAAAAGAGGGAGAAAATCCCCTAAAATCCATGGATTGACCGCGGGTACTTTGCACGGTCACGTTGCACAACCCGCGTGTTAGCTTGCTGTGTTCACGCGCACAACGACGTAGCATGGCATGCTTGAGAGCACGACGCAACAAGCCAAGCGAGCTATCAACTGCATGCGGGCGCGCCTAGCCCGCAAACGTGATAATCTGCAACCATGTCATACCTGCAGCATGTTGCCCCATGCTGCGATAGCTTTTGCGACACCTATCGCCATGTGCCCATTAGGATGAGTGCCACAGTCACCCATCCATGGCCCCTCATGGCTATTTAATGACTGACCTCTCTTCACATTTTTCTCACCATTTTCCTTTCTTCATTATAGAAACTTTAGAGGGAGAGAGAGAGAGAAATTTTGTGAGAGAAAAAGGCAAGAAAGAAGATAAGAAAGTAAAAGTTTAAGGAGTTGTCTAAAGAGTACTAAAAGTCCTTCCTTCCCCTTACTAAAGATGAATCAAACTACAGTTACGGTAAGGAATTTTTTGGTATTTTCTCTTACATTTCTAAGTGTATTTTCTAGAAAGATAAATTAAAATTTTGAATGATTTTTGATGCATGAATTTTCGATGATGATTGACTATTGCTTATTTCAATATGGATTATGGAATTGTTGAGCAGGATGATTTTAAATGCTTAAATCTTTATAGTGATTACCTATTTATTTTTTTTGAATGTAAATTATGGAAATATTAAGCATGACGCACAAAAACATGGTGATTGAAAATGCATGCATGTTGGCCCTTTCCCTTACCTGGGTAATGGCGAAGAGGGTTATTCTAGTGGGCCTAGGTTTAAGAGGATGACCCAAAGGTTAAGACCAGTAAATGGGCCTTGAGTTGGATATGTATTTAGATCCCCATCGAGTTCTAAGCATGTGACTGTTATGATTGCACATTGAATATGAAAGAGAAAAGAATGAAAATCCTTTTAATTGTATCTCTAAGGGGTTTCTGTCTCTCTACTATGAATATGAAATATTGGTAAATTGCTCCCTATGAATGATCGACATTCCCTTTGACGAGAGTAGGCACGCGATATGATATGTAGGGCAACAGTAGGGACGTATGGCCGTGGTCATAGAATATACCCAACATGGATATGGAATTGAACTAATATGGAAATAGAACTGATTGGTCATTTACAATGGTAGTTGGGGATCCCTTTTGCCCGTAGTGGATATATGTTGGAATAGTTTTTTGTGGAGGTTGGTAATAGACTTAAATAAAACACAAACATTGACTGAATAATTGTTGGTACTCTTTGGTGATTTTGTATGATGGTTCTTCTAATCTATCTTAATTTGATAATGCTTAAAAACACCATTATTATCACCCATTTTTTATGGAGAAATAGTAAAATTTAATGTTTATGATGATACGAAGTATCCTAGTGATGTGTCTTGTGTATATGAAGTGGATACTGTAGGTCCTCTAAGTAAAAAATATTTTTATTCAAGCCATGATGATAAGTTGAACATTGTGCTTTCTAATGATTTTGATGTGGACAGCTTAAAAATTTTAAAGGTGTTCGAATTGGAGACATTTAAACCTCAAAGGAGTAATACATTGTGTGTTGACCTTCCTATTTCTGACACAAAATGCTACCTTGTATTTTGCATGCACCAAAACTGAAGCCCAAACCACTACCTAAACATTTGAAATATGTGTCTTGCGAGGATAGGAGACTCTTCTGGTGATACGTTCTAACGAGTTATGCAGTTTATAAGAAGACAAACTAATTTAAGTGCTTAAAAATTGACAATGTCTAGCCTAAGACATTAAACAAGGAGCTTGATGGGAGGCAACCCATCCATTTTTCTTCTTTTTTTTTTCAATTTTCATTATTTGTATTAGTTATTTCAATTTATTTATAATATTTTTCTATGAGTTAACATGATTTCTATGGTGATTAGAGTGTAGGGACAGGGAATTCAGGTGCTGGAGTTGAAAAAAAGCCAAACTCTAGAATAGTCGAACAAGCCTTGCCCAAGGCTTGTGTCAAACCCATAAGACACGGTTGTGTGCTTACGAGACACGACTGTGTGACATGCCTCATCCATACGACACGGTTGTATGTTACCATAAAAGCATTTCTATGAGGGAAACACAGTCGTGTGCTTGCCAAACACGGCTGTATGTCAATCTACATATAAGCCTTGCGCAAGGTTTGTGCCAGACCCTTAAAACACAGCTGTGTATTACCACCAAAGCATTTCTATGAGGGAAACACGACTGTGTGCATGCCCAACACGGCCGTGTCGTGTCTACAATAAGGAAATCAATAGAATCCCAAGCAAAATATGCCTCATTCCCCACATAAGCTTTGTCCAAGGCTTATATCACCTGACAACGCATTTGGTGGTTCTCAAAATGGAATGTTTCCCAATAAACCCCACCTCCAAGTCAAGTAACTAGGGGAATTAATCTATCACTTCATTTTTATTTTTCATTATTTGTATTATATTGGGGATAATGTATAGTTTAAGTGTGGGAGAGAGGCATTATGCATTCTACCTCTTAGGTAGCTAGTTTTTCTTTTTAACATCTCATTCTAGGTATTTAGACCTTACCTAATTTTTGCCACACCACACATATACCTACAACTAGTTTTTGCTCCAATCTTCACAACTATCTCTATTATTTTTTTAAACAACTTAAATGAGATATTTTAAAAATCAAATTGCACTTATAACCATCTCCTAGAAACTATATCTTGTTTTTTATCTTTTCACACTATGAATGGTTATCTTTGATTATATGTTGAACATGACTTGTTTGAGGCTTGTCTATTAAGAAAATTTTAATTAATTAATTAATTATTTTATTTTATTTTTGGTGAATATCAATACTCAAAAAGAAATCTTGTACAACTCTTCCAGAATTGTGTGTTTTGAATGAATAAATCAAATTGGCTATCATGTGATGAGTGAGATGGAGCGTAAAATGCACTCACAATGGGAAAGAAAGAGCACAAATAATAATCTACTCCTCTAACCAAATGACTACGAGTAATGCTAGTAGCCACTTGAAACTGTGACCAATTGAGTAACTAGGTGCATTCATCACAATGTTTTCCCTTGCGTCAAAAAGTTAGTGGCATTTCAAGCAAGCAAAGGTGCTAAAGCTTTTCTGTGTTTGGCATGAACCAATTGCATTAATCCTTTATATATGGACAAGTTTGGTGGCTATTCTACTAGGTATTGATCATTCCCCTCAATGAAAAGTTTTGTGTGATAAATTTGCAAAACTCTCTCATGTCATGTTTGCATGTTATCAAAGTGGTTATTCATTGGTGTCGTTCCATGAAATTCAAGCCTATAAATTACTAGTTAATGGTTATTCTTGCAAATTGAGGGTTGAGATGTAACATGCGAGTTGTAATGAAATGATTAGGAGTATGTGAGTTGAAGGTGAAGAGATGGGGATTGATGGAGTGTATTGTGTAGTGCTTGAGGGCAAACACAAGATAAGTGCGAGAGAGTTTGATAGTGCTTAAAAACAACATCATTATTACCCACTTTTGAATTGTTAAACTTGATGGTATGCTATCAAATTGAGCTATTTTTTATGTTTTGTTACAAGACAAGATATAAGGATAAAACTATAAAAAATAACATGAAAAGAAGAAGAGTTCGTGAAAAGAGTCATCAACCCAGAAACAAGCATTGGGAAAAGCTTGGTCCTTCCCCAGACAATTTAGCCTTGGGCAAGGCTAAGAGTTGTACATAGCAGCAGATTTAAATTAAAACATGTGATTTTCAAATCTGAAAAAGATATTATTCAAGCCAAGATATGGGGCTGAAAATCAAGGGAAAAATATTATAGAAGGCTTGGGATAACCCAAAAATCAAAGAAAATGATCCTAATAAAAAAAAAAGAAAACCTTAGCTCATTTTTTATAAAAAGAACGGTTGTCAAAGCTGAAGAATAATCTCTCTTCTTCCTGACGTAGCACGTAGTAACTTCTGCTACTTCAACAATTTTTTTTCTTCATCTTTCTTCTTTCTTCTACTCCCCAAGAACTCATTTGAGTTAAAAAGTCCATCATGAGTTGCTGATTTATTTTTCTTTTCCTAGTTAAGATTTAGTAAAATCCTGTGATGTATTTGTGAGGTCGAATTGGTTTAATCTATGTTTTATTTAAATCTTGGTATTTATTTATTTTCTGCACCCATACATATTTGTGGTCTTGAACTCGTTTGAATATGGCCAATTAAATGTTGGAGAGGCAGCAAACAACTAGCCGAAACCCTTAAATCCGTAATTGTTTGAGTGGTTCTGGTACCTAGTGATTAGTATTACACTGCGGAGGTAAGTAATCCAGTTGACTGGTTCACATGGATGTATCTGACAACTTAAATTAGGTTCTTCTAGTTCTTAAGGCCCTTGGTAAGTTAAATCCTATGAACATTTCCAGGACTATTTGGTAGTGAAGAACCAACTAATAAATATTTGTTGGTTAGTTTAGAAATAAGGAAGAATTGGTTATTTGAACATTTTCGACAATTATAACTGGTTTGCTACAGTTTAAACAAAATAAATCATTCTATCTATGATCAATTACGTTACTGAAGCTACTTGTTTCATCAACTTGGAATTCTTCTTATAATTGTTTTAGTTTTAACTTGTAGGAAAGTGTTTGTTTAATATTATTCTACTTATTACTTATTTTATATTTTATATATTGAGTTTTACAAACCCCCCTTGTTTACTTTTCATTCATTGGTCAAGAAAGAAAATTAGTTTTCAATTTTCTATGGATTCGATCATTCTTACCACTACTACAATTTAATTTTATTAGTTAATTAGGATTTTATTTTTGGTGGACTCGACACCCATCATGATCTTATTATGTTCTTGGTTAGTTCAACTAGTTTCTATTGAATTGCCTGATTTATGATTGACTCTATATTTTCTTTGCCTTTGATACTTGATATGTTGATGATGTTTTTCTAAGATAAATGATGATCTTTTCTAAATATTTGAATTGAGCTTTTCCTGTGGAGACTTCCAAGGTAAGAAATGGTGTTTTTATTCTAAAAGTTAATCACTTTTATATATGTGTAGTTTTAAATACTATTTTTCTTACTGAATTTATGGAACTCACCCCAATCCATGCCCCAAGAGATGATGGAAATGATGATTCGCTCATTGAGTTACTCCTTGAAGCTGATTTGGATCCCTTCTTGGATCATTGGGATGATTATGAGTGCTTTATTTTATCCGTACTTTGATGACACCTGTTTGTAATTATTAAAATGACGATCACTTTTGTATATTCATATTTTGGTAGCTAACTCTTGGCCTCAGGTGTACAATGAACCTTGGTTTCTATTGTAATGGATTTTTTATTTTTTACTACATATATTTTATTACTTGCACTCGTATTTATTTCATTATCAAGCTCCCCTTTACCCTATCAGGTATCTGAGGTGTTACACACTTACTGCCTAACTCAGAGGATTTTGTGAATTTTAGATGTAAGTAGGAAGATAGGACTCAATATATAACAAACAGAGCAATAAAACTGATTTACCACATAGAGTCATCACACGTGCTCAAGACTTGGTCAAGGCTAGCACCCTAACAACGGCAGTAGATATCAGTTTGAACATAGACAAGGCTTGGGAAAGGCTTGCACCCTAACGTTAACAACAGATATTGATGTTTTAGTATAACCTTGTATTTAAAAAGAGTGTGATTTTTACTTGGAGGTGGGAAACAAAAACAAGTAAAGGTTATTTTGGAAAGCAAAAAGAGAGGCAAAAATTATCGAGAAAAACCTTATCTCCTAAGAGGAAACCCTGATCCACCCTTTGCTTTTAAATAGGAAGCAAAACATAGAAGAGCAAATTAAGGCATAAGGGTGGCAAATCCAAAAATAGATTACGAGTGCATGATAAAATTATATATAGTAGAGCAAATTATTACAAATCCCTTACAAAATATATAAGTTCCAATTACACATATAAATATAACTAAGGCTAGAAGTGACAACAAAATACAAAATATTAAAATACAAAAAAGGTCACTTCTATCATTATGCTATTGGACTTATCAAAGTGCGGGAACAGTCATGCACTCAATGTTTGTGACCCACGGGATCCTCATAGATTTCAAAGGGTAGGTCAGTGGACGGTTCCTCACTACCTTCCTCATTTGGGGGGTATGAAAAGAGTGAGTTCCATATACTCAGTAAAGAAAACAATATTTAAATAATATCGTAAGATTTAAAAGGTGAATAATAATATAATTACTACTTACCATCAGGTCACGTCGGGATCCTATCTTACTTTATGAAACATTGTGCCATAGTCACAACAATCAAGTCAAAATCATACTCAACAATAGAAAAAATTAAATAAATGATGAAATACTCATATTTTCGTGTCACACTCTGCGAAGTCATTCTGGCTTCCATCTTTGAGGACTAAGTGGCAAAATCCGGTGAAGAGAGAGAGAGTGTTGAATGGGAGATGATCGATTTGATGCAGCACAAAAAATAGAGAAAAAAATCCTCCACCAGAGGCGACAAACACCAGCCTACCTTGCGGCGCATAGGGCCTATAGTGCGCTGGGGCACCACATGTAGGCCTATCCACGCAGGACTATTGCACGGACGGTGCGCACTCAGTGTGTAGTGCTTAACCCTATCCATGTACGATGTGACGTGCGTAGATGGGCCTGTTTGGGTGCGACAAGACGCATGTGCAGGATTAGCCTCGCACCTTGCACAGATGGGACTTGCGCACTATGCGCACGTCCTGCGCCTGGTAGCGCGCGCATAGCGCGGTGCTCGCGCGGTTGACCCTTTCTTGTGGGTGTTTTCCCGTGGGATTTTTCCCCCTTTTTTAGTTTTCTCCTGAAAAGTAATTATTTTAAAATAATAATAATAATAATAAATAAAAATAAAAATAATAACAAATAAAATTAAATAAAATCAACATAAAATAACAAAATTGGCATAAAATTAAAATTACGAATTTAAATGAGTTCAGATAGCCTTAAGCCCCGAATAAATAGAGGCTCTCCAAATACAATTTAGCGCGATGGTGAGTGGGGTGTTACAAAAGGTGTAGGAAACTTCGAAATTCTGGTAAGGAATTTAGTATTTACTTTTAAACATCCTAAGGAGCATTCTAGAATAAATTCCTGAAGTTTGAATTTTGAACTTGCTTGGTTAAATTTTAAAGTCTAAACAAGGTTAATTTTACGTGATAATGCATGCTCTACGACCATATATAAACTTTTTAATTTGCATGTGATTTAAATGATTTAATGGTTAAATTTAATACTGATATGTGATGCAATTAATGGTGAAAAAGTGATTAAGCATGAAATGGTGTATGGATATGAAAAATATGTATCGGTATTGATATGCATAATTCATAAAAGTATTTTGTTAGGATTTTTATCTCTAAGGGGTTTTTTGTTTCTCCTCCATCTGTTCTAAAAAGACGTGAGAGAACTACTCCCTATGGATAGCAGCGTAGCCTCTGACGAGAGCGGTGACGCGATATTACTGTGGGGGTCACCTTTATCAAAGTACAGTCCTGGCCATAGTCTTATTGTAGGACCACTATGGCTAGCATGACTGTGGTCATAGATCGTGCAATGGTTTGGCAAGCCGCAATTTGCAATTATACCTGAACTGATCATTCCACATGGGTAGTCAAAAATCCGTACTACCCTCAGTAGATGAAAGTCAGAACGACTTTGTAAAGAATGATACGAAAAAATGTGCATATCATGATTTGTTTGATTTTGTCTATTAACAGCATGATTGATATGACTATGACATGATGGATTTCATGTTTTCTTTAATAAATAAATTATTTTCATAATTTAAGGAAAGACCCTGACATGAGTCTCGATGGTAAGTATTGATGACATAATTAATCACTTATAAAATTTTATGATGTTATTTAAATACTATTTTTCTTACTGAGTATATGGAACTCACACTTTTCCATGCTCTCCTCTAGATGAGTAAGATAGTGAGGAACCGATTACTGACCTATACCTTGAAGTCTTTGAGGATGCTGTGGAACCATAAACTTTTTTGAGTGCATAACTTGTCTCACACTCTGATGAGTCTTTTTATATAATGATAGAAGTGACCCTTTTTATATTTTGATATTTTGTATTATGTTACCACTTCTGACCTCAATTATATATGTAATTGGAACTCATATTTTGTAAGGAATTTTTAATAAATTGCTCTGCTACATACAATTAACTATTATACACTCGTAATCTGTTTCTGTATCTGACACTCTTATGTCTTAATTAGCATTTGGGATGTCACAAATAGTATCAGAGCAGTTATGCGGACCAATCCCTTACAATTGAGGCTGTAGGTAGAAAACCCTTTAGGATATTTAGGAAATAAGTTATCTTTTAAAAACTAGACCACTTCCTTTTCTCTTGTAGGAATGACGCGAGGGAG
>NW_019014654.1:232028-243992 GCF_000150535.2 Carica papaya | reverse complement strand
AACCCGAAACACAATCAAGCTCAATTGGCAAAAGAATATATATATATGCAACTTTATTTTTATTTATTTATTTAACACCTTTTTGCCTTTTCTAGAATGTCAGCCAACTTTTTTATGTGAATGCAAACATTTGTGATGTCAGCATCTAGTTACTCAGTTGGTCATACTTCTGAATTACTACTAGTTTTACTCTTGATCACTTACTATACGGTACGATCATTCCCATATGATCAATGGAGTATTTTATTTTGGTATTTATTATTATACGATATTTATTTATTTAACACCTTTTTGGCTTGGTCAGAATGTCAGTAATCTTTTTATGCAAATGCAAATATTTGTGATGCCAGCACCTGATTACTCAATCGGTCACACTTTCAAATGGCTACTAACCCTCCTTTTGATCACTTACTATATGGTACTATCATTCCCATGTGATCAGCAGAGTATTTTATTTTGGTGCTTATTATTATTTTATTTTTTTTATTTCGCATACATATATATCTAACTCTATACCAAAATACACCTTCTTATGTAAAAAACTATTCAGTTTAGCGAAAGAATAAATTTCACAGCTCAAAGGATGTTGAAGTTACTAAATTCTTAAAATTTAAATAAACTAAATAAGGTCAAATACTTTCATTGCTAAATTATTTGCACAAACAATCTTGTCACAGTGCATATAGATTTGATGCCATAATTATCATCATAGGTAGTCATGATACAACAGGACACGTCAAGATCAAACCATGGAACTTTATTAAGTTGAGAGGATAATAGCAAACATAAAGAATTAAAACCCCTCCCCCTCACTTAAATGTGACTATGTCCCCGTAGTTCACAAAATAGAAAAATAAAAGACAATGAAAACAAAAGAAACTAAAATTCCTTGAAACTTTGATGGAGTAGCATCCACTGCAGCCTTGGTGAAGTTTGTTAAAAACCTAGAAACATGATAACAAATACTAAAGGATAATTAAATAAACAAGTTAGTGGTAAAGGATAAAAGGGAACTAAGAGATATAAAATGCAAAGATAAACTAAAAAATAAAAAGAAAAAGAAAAGAAATGCAAAAGTATAACTAACTATCTAAAGGTGGGTATGGTGGGGGTTGAAATCCTATATGCTGAAAGTATGCCATCATATAATGCTCCATTCGCCTTTGGCATTCTTTAATTCTTCCTTATCCCACACTAAGCTACTCCAATCTCTCCTCTAGGTGGAACTCGAACTAGAACCTTCTCCTACATCGGCATGGGTTCATCGACCACTACATTCCCATCATCAAAACCCAAGTATTTCCTCTCATCTTAACCATTCCTATTCTTTGAGGACACGTTATGTCTAGGGGTTCCACGTCAGAAGCCTTGGTTAAGCTATGTGTTGCTTCATCAAAAACTCCTAAGTTCTCCGCTAGCTTTATGACATATGACCCAATAACTATAACACCTTTTTTCTTATGTGCAGTGTTCCTTATTTGATGAGCAAACCATGCACCCAAATTCATCTTTTCATTCCTCATCATGCATCATAAATAGAACAAGTTAGTTTTAGTAACTACCCCTATACTCTCCTTTCTACATGAAACACTACATGCAATGTACCTATGGAGATATTTGAAGGTATAGCTATGAAGAAGAATGCTTTTGGAGCTACTCGGGTTATAATGAAGATCTATATGACGAATCTCAGTCCAAAAGTGAGCTGGTATAAATGAAGTAGGAAAATCAACATAACTATTTCTATATGCAACACGATTCACATATTCATAAGTATAAAAGCCACAATGCATTGCAAATACAAAAATAGGCATGCTAAAGTCCCTATTTATGAGATAAAATTGGATTGCATCCTTATTTTCTAAATCATCATCAAAAGGTACGAAAGTGGTTAAAAATTCATGGGTTAATTCCCTCTAGGATGGCCTACAGATATCCACAAGATGTTCCCATCCTACATTGGTAATTAACCCCATAATTTCACACCGCAAACCTAATTTTTCCAAATCAGAAAAGCAAATATACATATGGGGTTCAATTTTGTGCTTCTTTATGTATTGAAATCTTTCTTGATGTTCTTCATTGTTGAATGTAAGCATTCGATCAATCACCACCACGGGTGGTTTAGCAATACTCCTTTGGGCAGATATCTTCGATCATTTTCTGCTAGTAGACATTGTCCTACACTTAAAAAAATTGTTCAAAGTGGGGTATAATAGAACAATGAGCAATACAAAGCATACCCATAGTAATCATGTTATTACTTTTTAAAACAAATAAAAATTAGACTAATATTAAGTATTTTGCATTTAAGAACAATTCCTAAAGCACTTAATTGAATTAATCTAATTTTATCAATTAGTTTCATAATTTTAACATGATTAACAATGGTGAAAAACATCAAGCATAGGCATACATTATGTACAACAATACCCAATTTAGGTTCAAGAGCAATTATACAATTTAGAACACCAAATTTGAAATTCATGGCATAATTAGGACAAAATCAAACATAAATCACATACCCAAACAAAACCCATATCAATTCAACCAATAATTCACATCAAAATTACCCAAAACCCATAAGAATTTGAAATTGAAAATTAAACCGAGAATAAAAGAATAAACATGAGAAGGCGAAAAAGCTTATTTTATGATGTGAATTCCTTAATAAAGTGCAAGGAAATTGAGTGAGCTTTGAAAAAAAAAAGATTGGGGTTAGAGAGGGAGAATAGTGGAAAGGAGGAAAAAGAGGAAGGGGGAGTTTTAAACACAGGTCCAAAGGGGCCCGTGTTTTATTTTTCCCTTAAATAAATGCAACATGGTCATATTGTACTCCTACACAGTCATGTTGTGTTAAATGAACTTTGCAAAATGTCCCCTTTGACAAAATACAACATGATCGTGTGTCAAAACGACATGGTTGTGTCTTTGATTCAAAAATTACATAAACAACTATGGCTTAAGCCATGACTGTTGCTTGCTTGTGCAAGAAAAGCACAGGCGTGTGCACTTGACAGACGACTGTATCGAAGGTGCAGTGAGTTTTCATAAATGGTTGTGGCATAAGCCACACCCGTTTTCTCTGCTCTATGCAATATAACACGGGTGTGTATTTAGACACACAGTCATGTGATAATTACTGCATGTTTTGAAACTCTGTATTTCCTATCCTAAGTGAATGTAAACCTACTAGTTACCACTACTTCCTAAATTCCTAAAGTTTGAAGAAAAAATATCTGGGTTGCCTCCCAATCAATACTTGTTTTCTATCCTTAGCTTGACGTAACAAACATCTTCAAGAGTCAACAATATGGATAGTAATGGTCATAAGCTCATATCCCGCATTGTATGGCTTTAATCATTGACCGTTAACCTTAAAAGTACCTTTCTCCAGGTGAGTCACTTCAATTGTTCCACTTGGCCATATCTAAGCAATTATGAATCGTCCTAACCACCTTAATTTCAACTTACTTGGAAACAATCAAAGTTAAGAGTTGAAGAGTAGTACATGTTGTCCAACCTTGAATTTTTGCTACAATATGTGTTGATCATGCCACTTCTTTATCTGTTCCTTGTAGATCTTTGCATTCTCATATGCATTGAGATGTAACTTCTCTAGCTCATTGAGTTGGAGGGCCCGATGTTTACCTATATTTTTCAAATTAAAGTTTAGAAATTTCAATGCCCAATATGTTTAATGTTCTAACTCTACCAAGGAGTGACATGGCTTCCCAAAGAAAATCCTATATAGAGACATACTAATAGGAGTTTTAAATGCAATCCTATATACCTATAAAGCATCGTCAAGTTTCAATGTCCAATCTTTCCTAGTGTGTGTAACAGTTTTTTCAAGGATTTTTTTAATTCTCTATTCGAGATTTTCACTTGGCCACTAGTTTGAGGATGATAAGGTGTTGCTAATTTATGCTTCACACCATATTTAGTTAGAAACTATTCTAATTGTGTGTTGTAAAAATATGTACCCCATCACTAATTAAAGTTCTTGGTGTGCCAAACCTAGTGAAAATCTTTTTCAAGAACTTGCAAACTATCCTAGTATAATTAGTAAGAGAAGTTAAAGCTTCAACCCATTTATACACATAATCTACAACACCTATGATATATATTACCATAAGAACTGGGAAAGGGTCCCATGAAATTTATTCCCCATATATAAAAAATCCCACAAACAAATATGTTGCTTAAAAGTAACTCATGTTTTCTAGAAATATTACTTGTTATTTAGCATTCAACACATGATGAATATACCTGTGGGCATCTTTAAATACATTAAGCCAATAGAAACCTGATTAAAGCACCTTTACTGCAGTTCTTATGGCTCTAAAATGTCCTCCAGCTTCTTTACTGTGATAGAATTTGAATTGGAGAATCTCTCCAATGTCATAGTCAGGGATGCATCTCTTTATCACTTCATCTACACATATCTTATACAAGAATGGATTCTCCTAAAAGTAATTCTTAATATCATAAAAGAATTTCTTCCTTTTTATAAGAAAAATCACTTGGGATAATATTAGTAGCAAGGTAATTAGCAAAATTTGCATACCAAAGAGAGTTACTTACCTTAACCATGTATAGTTTCTCATCTGAAAAATTATCGTTGAATGCATCTTCATGAGTTGTTTTGTCTTCTAGATTCTCCAATCGAGAGAGATGGTCTACTGCCAAGTTTTTAACTCCCTTATTGTCTTTGATCTCCAAATTAAATTCTTGAAGAAGTAGGATCCATCTAATCAATCTTGGTTTAAAAACTTGCTTAGCTAGGAGACGTCTCAATGCTGAGTGGTTTGCAAAAACAGTCATTTTAGATAAAATAAGATAAGATCTAAATTTATCAAAAATAAAGACAACGGCTAGCAACTCTTTTTTAGTTGTTGTGTAATTCTGTTGGGTGTCCCATTGGAGTCTTGCTAGCATATTAGATAGGTTGGACGTATTTGTTCTTTCATTGTTTGAAAATAGCTCCGTTTGCATAATCACTCACGTCACACATGATTTCAAAATTGAGATCCCAATTTGGTGCCACCATGATGAGTGCATTGATCAATTCTTCCTTGAGAGTCTCGAATGCCTCTCAGAAGTGGAAGGACACATCTTTCTATAAAAGGTTGGTTAATAGTCGTGCTATCTTAGAGAAGTCTTTTATGAATCGTCGATAAAATCCTGCATGTCTTAAAAAACTCATTATTACTTTGACTAAAACTAGCAACAGTAACTTCTCTATTACCTCTATATTTATCTTGTCCACTTCAATCCCCTTGTGTGACACCTTGTGACCCAAGACTATTCTTCCCTTACCATGAAATAACACTTCTCTTAATTGAGCACCAAATTGGTCTCCTCACATCTCTTTAATACCTTCTCAAGATTGTTCAAACATTCATCAAATGAGGTAACAAAAATAGAAAAATCATTCATGAATACCTCCATAGTTTTCTCCACCATATTAGCGAAGATTACGATCATGCATCTTCGAAAAAATTATTAGAGGATTGCATAAGGCAAAGTGCATCCTTCTATAGGTAAAAGTGCTATAAGGACATGTGAATGTGGTCTTCTCTTCATCCTTTGGTGCAATGGAAATATGAAAATAACCCAAGTATTGGATTAAAGAAATAGTGGTAAGCATAACTCAAAAGTCTCTCCAACATTTGATCAATGAAGGGAATTGGAAAATGATTTTTCCTTGTAGCATCATTAAGTTTCCACTAGTCAATGCATACATTCCAACCTATCACCGTTCTAGTGGGAACAAACTCATTATTCTCATTAAGAATTACCATTATTCCTCGTTTCTTTGGTACCACATGAACTGGGCTCACTATGGAGCTGTTCGAGATTGGATAGATGATTCCAGCATCAATAAGCCTGATCACCTCTATTTTTACCACCTCTTTCATCTTGGGATTTAACCTCCTTTGGGGCTGCACACAAGGCTTGTGTCTTTCCTCCATTATAATTTTATGAGTGCAAAAAGAGGGGTTTGTCCCCTTTATGTCAACAATCTTCCATGGTATGGCAGCTTTGTG
Organism: Carica papaya; assembly: GCF_000150535.2. The sequence goes on along the minus strand of NW_019014654.1, from coordinate 237,939 downwards.
ATCTCTCAATATCCTCAGTAGCTTCTCCTTTTCTAGGTTTGATAACTCTGAAGAAATAATCACTGGTTACCTAGAATTAGGTGTGAGGGCAGCATTTTCAACTCCAACTTTGTTGGCTCCTTAGTTGATGGCTTGTCTTTTTCTTCACTAGAGCTACAAATCTCCTCAAATCTGAAGTTCTTTGGTGTATTAAACTGAGGTCTCGCTTCTAGCAAAACTACTTGCTTTTGAGTTCTTCATTCTTCATCACTCATTTCTCCATTCATCATACCTTGTTCCAATGCATCTTTAAAGTAATTTTTCTAAAAACACCTTGCACAACCAGATCAAGTGTATCAATCATGAAACAAGTATCATCTGAAGTGTCGTATAAAAAGTAATTTTCTCATCAAATACTGTAAGAGTCAATTTACTATCATGAATATCAATTAAAGCTTTAATAGTTGCTAGAAATGGTCTTCCAATGATAATTGGTATCTTAAAGTCCTCTTCCATATTTAAGATCACAAAGTCTACTGGAAATATAAACTTATCAACCTTAACTAGTACATCTTCTATTATTCCAACAATTTTGATAGACCTATCTATCAATTGCAAAGTAATCCTAGTAGGCTTAGGTTCTCCCAATCCTACCTTTTTGTAAATATTATATGGCATCAAATTAATGCTAGCTCCTAAATCACATAATGTTTTCAATTGAAAGATCACCTAAGTCACATAGAATAGTAAACTTACTTGGATCCTTCAACTTTTGTGGCACCTTGTATATAGAATAGTTGAGCATTCTTCGTTAACCATCACCATGGCCACGTCTTTCAACTTCCTCTTGTTAAAGAGAATCTTCTTTAAGAACTTTGCATATCTAGGCATCTATTTTAAAGCTTCAACCAAAGGAATGTTAATATGCAATTATTTAAAAATATCTAAAAACTTAACAAATTTCTTATCCAATTGTTATTGCTTCAATCTCCCCGAATATGGAATGCTGGAGTGTTCTCCTCCTCGATCAAGTAACTCATTCTCTTGATCTCTTTCCCATTTTTCATCTTTTTCTTTGTTGGGTTGCTCTCATCTGCTTATGTTCTCTTTCTTGGTTCCACTTCCATTAATTACTTTTCACTCCTCAATGTTATAGCATTCATATGCTCTCTTGGGTTGGTCTTTGTGTTGTTTGGCAAAGTTTCTTGGGTGTGCTCAAAAATCAATTTTACCAATTGCCCAATTTGGTTCTCTAGACCTTGATGGAGGCTTTATTACTTTGTAGTCTAGTGTCCACTATTGTCATGAATTTGGTGAGCATATCCTCCATGTTTGGCCTTCGTTCATTAGATTGCTGAGCTGGTGGAGCAGCTTGTTTTTGATTATTTTGGTTGCCCCATGAAAAATTAGGGCGATTCCTCCATCCAGGATTGTATGTATTATAATAAGGATTCCCTTGTTGTCTTGGAGTATTTCCAACATATTTCAGTTATTCAGCTTGTTGAGACAGACCCCCTTGTTGAACTTCAGAATTCTGAACTTGCACTGCTTGTACTATTGCCATACTCATGTTGTCTATCTTCTTAGTTGAGGTCTCAATTTGTGCAGATATAGTTGTATAGTTGTCAACACTATGCAAGCCTGCATTTTTTCTTAATGAAGATCTCTCCCTCTCCCATCGGTAATTATTATTCGCCATCTCCTCAATCAACTAATAGACCACCTTAAGTGTCTTATTATTCAATGTTCCTCCAACTACTGTATCAATCATGGTCTTAATGTTGGTGGCAAGACCATTGTAAAATGTTTATACTTGAAGCCACAAAGGTAGACCATGGTGAGGAACTCTACTTAACAAATCCCTATAGTGATCCCAAGACTCATATAATGATTCTCCATCTATTTGTGCGAAGGTGATGATGTCATTCCTTAACCTAGCTATCTTTGAAGGTGGAAAGTACTTGGCTAAAGGTGTTGAGTCATCTCCTCCCACGTAGTGATGGAACCAGTCAGTAACAAATTCAACCAAACTTTAGCTTTATCCTTCAATGAGAAAAGGAAGAGCCTCAATGTGATTGCATCATTCCTCACTCTATTGTGCTTGAAAATGTCACAAATCTCCATAAAATTAGCAATGTGCTCATCAGGATCTTCAGTTCGGAACCAATAAAATTTTACACTCTGCTGAATCATCTGGATGATGGCTGGCTTAATCTCAAAGTTGTTAGCTATTACAGCTAGCCTTATGACACTTGATTCAATTCTACTAAGAGATAGAGTAGCATAATCAATTATTGTGCGCTCCTTTTGCTCCTTTTATTGGTCAACCATTGTTGTTGTTCCTCTTCTGAACAAATTTCTGACACGAAAAGGGAGTCATCTACTCCTTGTGTGTACTCTCAGTCTACGGCAAGTCCTCTCATTTTCTTAATATAAAATTAATAGTTCTTCGCTGCTTCTGGTCATGCACTGCACAATCAACTGCGAATAACTAGACCAAACAAAACAAATAAAGTAAAAATACCTAATTAATAATAATTAATCTATTCTACTATTGCTAGTATTAGTCCCTGGCAATGGCGCTAAAAAATTTTTGTGATGTGAACTCACCTAGCAAGTGCACTAGTTCGAACACATATTAAAGTGATGAATTCAGATATCATCCAATGAAGACTAATATAATAAATACTAGAATCTCACTGATTAATATTATTTGGCTAACAATTAAGAGAATGAATATAAACTAATACTTAACTAAGAAACCAATAAATTAAAATTGATTAATAATCAAGATATAATAACTGTTAAGATCTAATAATCCATCGTAAGTGCAACTGTAAATTTCCTTAGTTCAATCCATAATAAGAAACTTTCACTCAATTTTATTTAATCATGTAGTAATCTCTTTCTTAAGATCAATTACCCTACATAATTTATAATACACATATATTTCTTTGGATTAGTATGAATCAATGCATTAACATTCAATCATCAAATACATTAATCATGTCAAGTATCTCTACTCATATTCAATCTATTATGCTAACTTGATATTCTAATGCATAATCAATCTCCCAATTCAATCATTCATTATAAATCAATAAATAGGTGATCAATCTATTTATGTATTAAGGCACAATATAACACATAACAATTGGGGAAAAAGAACTTTTATAGATTAAATAATGAAATAACAAAGTATCACTTAGAGTTTCATTAAAGATCTCAATAAAAGAGTTTAACTCATCATCCTAAACAAAAGTGCAAGAATCAAATCTAAAGAAAAATATAAAATAACTCACAAAATGATTGAAAATAAAACCTAGAGAAAAAGCTCTTGCTGTCTACAGGCGTTTTCATTATTTTCTTTTCTTTTTATATTCCCCCAATTCCTTGATAACCCTCCAACTAAAGAGTTCAAAACCTAATTAACTACATAGTCAAAATTTGGTCTAGTATGTCCCACGACCATGTCAGATTGAAACACGACCTTGTCTTCCTCAGAATCACGTCAATTTTTAGCTTGTAGATATGAAACAATTGTGTCTCTTTCACTAAAAGAAGCAAAAGCCTTTTGTTGATAACACACAATCGTGCACTTCTAGTTGTATCTTAGCCCAATATAAAGGCACACGACCGTGTCTTCAATCACATGGTCATGTCTTACTCCTCCTCAGAAGCAGAAATGCTAGCTTCTTAACACATGGTCATGTGTTATGGCCATTTCTCTCATATCTTCATGTTTCAACCCTTTTTCGCCTAAATCTTGCTCCAATCCACTCCAATTTATTTCCAAGTCCCAAAATTATTCCTGAAAAGTGCCAAGAACAATTCAAAAATATATGCGGCAAAAATCAATCAAAATTAACTCAAATAAAATAAAAAAAATATGTATAAAATTCAATTATATCAATTCATTACAAGGGATGTATAATAAAATATAGTACCGCTACATGTAACTATATTTTTATTGGTTCCACTAATTAGAAATGGTGCGCAAATGTTCGTACCCACCAAAATTGAGGGTCAGACTATCACAGATAAGTCATTTTAAATCTCAATTAACTAGTTAAAAATGAGGTTTACTATCAAAAGGGGCTAGTTACTCTCATCGAAAGCACATTAGCTAACGCTCCCACATATTTTGTCTCTAACTACTGATGCGGAACCCCAAGACCCTTGCTTGAACCTTAGAACTCTTCAATCGGTTTAGAACAGAATTTAGATCACAAGTAAAAAAGGAATCAAATTTGTTCAATCACCGAAATGGTAGAAGTTAAAGAGAACCTAAAAAAGATAAATAATATCCCTTGAACCCAATCCAAATAAGCACCAATAACAATTGAAATAGGAAATCAAAATTTAAATACAAGTGAACAATTGTATTCCAAATCAACATTTTGTGCATAAAGTGAAAAGAAAGCCAAAACACTCTCAACTCAATTCTGAAATGTTTGATTACAACTCTTGATGTCCACAAAAAAGAGTTCTTTTGGTATTTATAGCCAAAGAAATCAATGATAAGTTACAATATAATAACTACAATTGTAACCCATAATAACTAGGTTAATATGTGGTAATTACAATTGTAACTCCAATAATAACTAAGCTAATTATAGGCATGTAATTGTTATGTAACTCCTTGTAACTCCAATCTTCTTAACTAACACCACTAATTATTTGTGACACCATATAGTTATGAGCTCATTCTTGTAATGACACTAAGACAAGACTTAAGCCCAAAATGAGTTATACTTTAACTATACAAGCTTAATTAACTCAAACTAAAATAAAACAATCCAAAATACTTAAAACAACTCAACTAATCCAACCCATACACAAGTCTTATTCATCCATTATCAATAAGACTCAAATAAGCCAAAATTATCCCAAATCACTTAAATTCGATTAAAGTTACGAATTTGGACTGTTCAAAAAGCTCATATTTGAACTTTTCACAATTGGTCAGCCCATCATCCACATGTTTTTGAGTAAAAACTTGGAGCAACTCTTTAAGCTTCTTTTCCTTTGATCTTGTTACTGGTCTACTGAAACTTTCCAGGTTTGGAACTGTATTTGTGTTTACATCATTTGAAATTTTCTCCAAGTCACCTTCTGATGCTCTTTGAGTATCTTGAGTGTTTTTAGCCTTATTTGCATCATTCCCCCTGCCCTCAAAAGGATTCGTCCTCAAATCAATTCCTGCATCAATTTTAAATGGGGATAAATCAGATATATTAAATGTAGCCGAAACACTATACTTACCTGGTAGGTCCACTTTGTAGGTATTTTCATTGATTTTGTCTATGATTTGAAATTAACCATCCCCATGAACATCCAACTTAAATTTCCTTTTTGACGGAAATCGTTCCTTGTGCATATGAACCCACACCCAATCTCTGGGTTCAAATGAAATCTTGCGCCTTCCTTTATTGACATGGGATGCTACTTGTTCATTTTTCTTTTCAGTGTTCTACCTTGCTTTTTCATGAATTGCTTTAACCATTTTTGCTTTCTTATGTCCATCCAAATTAAAAATGTCACTTATAGGAATAGGCAACAAATCAAGTGGAGTTAAGGGATTAAAACTATACACAATTTCAAAAAGAGAAAGCTCAGTAGAAGAATATGTACTCTGATTATAAGCAAATTCAACAAATGGTAGCATATCTTTCCAAGTTTTAACATTCCTTCCAATTAAAGCACGTAATAATGTACCAAGTGTTCTATTTACTGCTTCAGTTTAACCATCCGTTTATGGATGTGAAGTAGTAGAAAATAAAAGTTTGGTCCCAAGTTTGGACCACAAAACTCACCAAAAGTGGCTTAAAAACTTAACATCCCTATTGGACACAATGGTTTTAGGAATGCGATGCATTCTAACAACTTCGCGAAAAAATAAATCTGCTACATGTGTGGCATCATCTGTTTT
>NW_019014654.1:211910-225002 GCF_000150535.2 Carica papaya | reverse complement strand
CAAAAATTTTTTAAACCCATATACTGTATATGAGGTATTTTTTGGAACTCTGCACTTCGCAGGATTTAACTTTTCTAGGTTCTTGTGAAGACTCTTTGTTCATAGTCATTTCTATACGTTATAGTTGTATGAAGTTATTTTTAAGCATTTATCAAACGTCGTACATATTTGGAAATATCTGAAATCATTTATGGATATTTTAAGGATAAAAACTTTTTTAATTTTCACATAACTCAAACATGAAAGTATTTCTAAGAATTCTAGATATCAAACATATTAACGGGCATTCAAATAAACTTGATATATTCAAGCACATTTTTGGTACATTTAAACAAGTATTATGGGAAATTTGATAATTATGCATATTATTAATTCAACTTTTCTTCCATCTGACCCCACATAAAAGCAATTAGGCGTCCAGTGTAATGAATGGACATGGAGGAAGAAATGCAATCCTCCATTTTCTTTTGTAGATAGATTATAAAAATATCCTCTTCACTTAAATATTGTAGTCAAAGATAATCTTGTTTAGAAAAATACTTCTTTGGTTAGCAATCTCATAATTATGTCCAAGGATTAGTTATACTATTTGTCTATAAGATGATTGTCTGATTAACATAAAGGATATTATATAATAAAATAAGTATACTTCTCTAGTTAAAATTAAAATTAAAATCAAAATCATACTTTTTGTAGATTACCATTTTCTCTCTCTCCGAAATATGAACTCCCACAGAAGGCCCACAGTTCTCCTTCATTTTTCCTTCCATCCAAAGCATTCCCCAAGTCCCAACCTCAAAAGTAATTACCGTGGTCAAAGAAGAAAACCTGGTAATGGCAAAAGAGGAGGAACTGCACGATGTTTTTTCCTTTCTTTTTGTAGACAATGTGGGACTTGTGCATTTTCCAATACAAGCTTTTCAGCTTTGCCAGATTGATTTTGAGTATATGTTCTGTATAAATTGATCTATTCCTTGCATAATCAAATTAGCCTTTCTTCTCTCCGAAGCTAACATGTAACTCTTTTTTCGAGAGGGTCGATATAAAAATAGATGTCTAAGCACTTGAGCACCAAGCAAAGAGAGCAACAATGGCATATGCCGATTGGGTTATACAAGTTGACAGAAAACTGGAGAATCTGGAAGAAGCCTCAGCAGAAACTGAGCGGTGGAGTAAGCGATCCATTTATAAGGTATCATCAAGCATCAGTGAACTGAACAAGAAAGCGTATAGGCCTCGAGTAGTGTCATTTGGACCTTACCATCATGGCAAAGATCATTTGAAGCCAATGGAGGATCACAAAGATCGGGCACTCCTGCACTTTCTCAAGAGATCTGGAAAACCTATTGGAGCTTTTATTGATGCTCTGGCTCAAGTGATTCAAGATTTAAAGGACGCCTATGACCCGCTGGATCAAGAATGGCAAGAGGATACCAATGGATTCCTGCAGCTGATGATTCTTGATGGATGCTTCATGATGGAAATCTTACGCACTGCTACTCATGCATTGGATGATTACGCTCCCAATGATCCAATCTTCAGCAATCATGGCAAGCTTTATATCTTGCCCTTTATCAAGCGAGATATGCTGATGCTTGAGAATCAGTTGCCACTACAGGTTCTTTACAAGCTAGTTGCTGTTGAAACCAACAATGCTAAGGTCAGTTCTATTACTCTAGTTATAAACTATATATTGCCAATCACAAAATCTAATTAATTGACGCCTACATAAATACATACATTATACTTATGTATGTATACATGCAGGACGAAGAGTTTGTGAACAAGCTTATTCTTAAGTTTTGCTCTCCCAGCACGCCAATCTCACCAATGGGAAAATGCTTGCATGTACTAGATGTCTACAGAAAGAGCCTCATTCTGGAGAAGCCTCATCGAAGATCACGTCGAGGCCGGAGATCCCCCAGTGTACCTCACGAAAGCGAGGACGACATTATCCCATCAGCCACTGAGCTTAATGAAGCTGGAATCCGGTTCAAGAAAAGCACAACTGTGAGCCTAAGGGATATCACATTCCGTGGTGGAGTCCTCAGACTCCCTCTCCTGATTGTGGATGATGCCACAGAGTCCATGTTTCTGAATCTGATTGCATTTGAAAATTTCCATGTTGGGGCGGGGCATGAGGTGACTTCCTATATTTTCTTCATGGATAACATTATAGACAATGAGCGAGATGTAGCCCTACTGTACTCCAGAGGGATTATTCAAAATGCCCTTGGAAGTGATAAAGAGGTTGCTAACCTGTTCAACTCACTGTCAAAAGACATTACGCTGGACCCAGAAAGTAGTCTCAACATCGTGCAAAAGAGAGTCAATACTTACTGCAAGAAGCCCTGCAACCAGTGGCGTGCTAATCTCATCCATACCTACTTCAGAAATCCATGGGCTATACTCTCTCTAATTGCAGCCATCTTCCTTTTTGCCCTCACCATTGCACAGACTATATACACCATATACCCTTACTACAATCCCAAATGAATTTCCAATCCCACTTCCTCCTGCTGGTATCATGTTTTGTTGTAACCTGCTTCACACATTTAACAGCTCCAATATTTTCATAACAAAATTACAATTTCAATGATAAGTTTATCGTTGTTCCTTTCCTCATCAGTCAGTGCAATAGCCCAATTTAGGCAAACAATGCTTGAAGCCTCTCTAATTTGAGATGATAAAATATTAAGCATGTGTTATTATGAATAGATAACTCAATAATACACTTCTCGTGTTATAACTACCTGTACAAGTAACAGCCATAATTTTCCAGATCCAGTTTCTCTGTGCATCTGGTAAATATAGAAGCTCCAACACTAAAAAGAGAGAGGGAGAGCGCAAAGGTATTTTTCCACCGATTACAAAGAAGACCTCAGCTCTCTAATAATAAGATTGACTACAACTAAACAAAGTTTTAAAGGCTGTCGGTAGTCTGTTTGGATAAGGATCTTGTAATGCAATCCCTTCATCTCCTTCCGATTCCAACTAAGCTAAGCTGAAGAGATGATGAAGTACAAATCATCAGAGAATCTCAAAGGCCAAAAGAGAACAACAGAAATTTGTAACACTGCAAAGCTTACAATATTATTCTGGGGCTGCCTCCAATAGAATCCATGCACTATGAGAGGTAAGATATTGCATGCTGCAAATATATAAATCATTAATGCATGCACGCCCATCCACTCCAATGCGAAACTTACGCGCCTATATCCGAACACATCAACCTGTAGAAAAGACCCGGAATTACCTTCTAGAAAATCAATAAACTCAAGCATACGAACATCTTACTTCTAACCTAAATAAATTCCAAATAATATATATTATATATAAATTTCAGGAGGAAATAAAAGCAAATGTTTGGCATAACAAACCAGAACATAAATTGCAGCAAAGAGAATGCCAGCAGCACCAGCAGTGACACACATATAACTGAATGAATAGAGAGCCTTGTTTAGACGCATTCCTACGACAAAGGAGCAAATAGGTCAAATGACACGGACTTAACTGGTAGTCTTTAAACCACCAAAAAACAAGAAAAACGTAAAGAAACAACTTACCAAAAATGTCCAAGCCAAGGCCGAAGACTAAGAGACAGGATGATAGGATCATCCACTGAAAAATTCTGTCCCTGTGATCCTGCAACAGGCACCATGAATCAAGCGTCACCAGAATAGACTGGAACTGGGGACCAAAATTCAAATGAGAAGAAAAAAGAAAATAAACTTTGACACATGGTAATTTTATCACCTTGAAATGGACAATGGTATGCCCATAATGCAAACCAATCAAGCAGGTAACAATGGCCATCACTGAACTACAAACATAACAGGAAATGACTACTTAGAAAAAAAAAATTAAAAAAAAAAACATTTACAGCTTCTCTTTTCAGATAGTTAAATTTGCCTACATAGAAGCACCAAAAAAAATAACAACAGACCAAGTTCTATTAGTTAAAAAGCATAGTTGCAAGGAATAGAATTCTCTTTTTCTTTTATCCCTAATACACTGCACATATTCCCCATTTTTGACAAGGAAAAAGAAAACAAACCTCAGAAGTCCTTCTGGATCAAAGGGTGCTTGACACCATGAAGGGGCGTCCGGAGGTAAAGGGCCAGAATCAGGCGAGTTAATACTGCATTCCTGCAAACAAGATGGAAAATTAATACTGAATACCCAAGAGTTAGTGAGAAAAGATGCTAAGGAATACAAATAAGCAACATAAACTAACTCTAGAAAGAGAGATACCTTGGTTCTTGCATATATTGGCCTTGCATATAAATGGTGAATGCCCAGTACTTTACGATCAATCATTCCTACAGCATTGCAAGCTGGTCCAGTGTCACTGCACACTCCACATTTTACCTTCAGATGAAATGATTAACACCAGGCCATTAGCCACCAAGCACATAATAGACTTACTCTGCAATTTTCAAAAAGTTGAAAGGAACTAAAAGGCCCGGGAGAGTAGGATGGCTCACTGAAAATATCTGTGGTGGTGCTGATGAAGGAGCTTCAACTGGAATCTGGTATTCCCAGTCAGGAACATACAAGCCATACAACAAGGATAGATATGTAGTTGTAAGCACAAAAGCTACAACCCTGGAAAATAGAGAAATAGGGATGGCAATCCATCAGATTAAGTGAATACAACAACAAAGAGAAATGTAAATTACGTTCTAGGACTTGCACAATCATCTAGTGACAGTACAAACATACATAAATAGAGGGAAAATTATAGTTCTACCCCTTGTATTTTGACCCTTCTCAAAAATAAAACCTTGTGATTGTTTTTGACAGTCAACAAACTTGAGGATTCATTATTAGACAACAAGTAATATGTTACTTTAGTAACCAATATGAGTCTCAAATAACTTTGATACTGTTTCTATTGGATATTCTTTTACAATCATCAATACATGAACAAAATTAGCTGTGATTACGGAGTTTTACAATCCTTTACAGACAAAAAACGATATCCATGATTGTTTATTAGAATGAAAAAGAAAAATGACAGACTTTTTTTAAGTTCCTCTGCGAAAAGATGAACCATAGTGCCATGCAAAACTTATGCACTCATTCGAATACGAAGTCATTCATTGTCTAACTATGAAACCTCAAGATAGTAAGCTGTAACAAAACAAAAGACAAGATTTTGTTTTGAAATGGGCCAAACCACAAAGGGGTAAAACTGTAATTTTTCCGTTAATATATTATGAAAAATGCAAAAACCTACAGTTATGGTCCTCCATAAGAAACATGACTGGATCTATAACCAGTGGTGACTGAAGTTTGCCAGGAAGTAAAAGCTACAAAGTTTGGCTTTCACTGCACCAAAACACAAGTAAACTATACATAAGTAATGACTATTCAGTCAACTATTCCATTCATAAGACCCACTAAGGATGCTCACAGCAACATCATACTGCATTTATTCATGAGAAAACCTTAATCCGCATTCCTTAATTGTTCACCATAACATATCCTATCCTAATCTTTTCAATCTCTAATGATTCAAACTATCTATTAGAACAACTACAAAAGAGTAACAGGAGTATAACATATATCCCCATCCTAACCTTTTCGATCTCTAATGATTCAGATTATCTCTTCAAACAAATACAAAAGAATAACAGGTATGTAACATTCATTCATTTATAGTACAAGTGTCAATGAAAATCTCGTAAAACTCACCAATGATATTGATATTTTCTCATCAAAGATAGATCTGAACCAACACGATCATCCCACTTCAGCCAAATCTCACACAAAGCAGCTACTAAATATGCTACTGCAATTCTCTGATGGAAAATAGCATCTGTTAGGCTTCTGTCTCTTAAACTTCTTTATTGATCGGTTAAGCTACATGCAAACAATATAGGGCATAAAATCCTGTAGTGGAAAATCTTCTCATGGATTATTTTTAGCAACGATAAAATTTTATCTACCTTAAATATCCAATTGAGAAAATATTAGCAAAAAAAAAAAGAGAAACCTAGCAAAGAAGGCACACCTGAAGTACACCCAACCATCTCATTTTTTCAATGTCGACTCCATAAGTTAAATTCTTGATACCATGGAAGAAACCTCCTGACAGAAGAAATTATAGGGATTTTTAACAAAATCACAAAGCCAAAATTTTAGCTCCAGTGTACTTTTATAAACCATGAATTTTTAAAAAAAATAATAATAAACCATGAAATATTTTAATTATTTTTCCATTTTAGCCTTCAGCTCTTGTTGAAATACTAAATGCTTAAAGTCAATTAATTATACATGATATGAACTTAAATATTATAGATCGCTACCTTGAAGAAAAAGGCCTAACAGTAGGAGCTTCAATGCCCGAAGTATAGCTTTTCTCGTTGCAGTTGATCTGCATGACACTTTCTGCAAGAATCAGAAAGAAAAGAACAAAAAAAGAGAAGTATCCAACATTAGGATATTATTGGTTCCCATAGCATTAGTGAAGTTCCAGCATTCCTTTGCATGAAAAACATCAGTGAATATGTCAACTAAAGAAACCAAAGTTTAGAGGGAAAAAAATAAAGTTCCCTATTTCCCTAGAATAATTACTTAATATTGGAACCGACTATAAAGGTGAGAGTGGGAAGAATGGATCCCTGAAGGCAATTGAATGTTAAGGGACAGGTACCTTGTATGCAAATGCCAGCGAAACACCAACAATGAAGAGGAAAAATGGCATGACAAAATCTGCAATGGTTAAACCATTCCATGGTGAATGATTGATGGCAGGTAGGATTCCTCCAATATCATCCACAACTATCATTAGCTGCATCAAAAAATTGTGTAAAAATATGGAGATAGAGCATTTTCATTAAAAGTAGATGACTAATATACTGTGGTATCATACAACTAATTAAAAGGAGAAAAACATAAAACTTTCTACTAAAATTATATGAAAGAATTAAGCTGGTTGACCAGTTACTTGAATATTTAATCTAATAGAAAAGAGTTCAATCCAATTATTTATATAGTTCAAACACCTGTCAGGCACAAGCCCACAAGTTGTGGACAAAGAACATTTATGTTATTCTTTTTACTGAATTTAATTTTTAACCTTGAGTAAGCATTTGAAAGAATGTAGTTAGGTAGGAGCAGCTATATATTCCCAGGTGGTCTTTGGCAAATTCAACAAGTACCTATATTTCCACTTTGTCTTTTACAAATTTTATTGGGAAGCTGTCTTTTATATAGTTACAAGTAATAAATTATCTTTTAGAAATATTTAAGTAATAATATAGATATTACTTACCTCAATCTTCTACTTTTGAATTTAAAAACATTCAGACATAAAAGACAAGCTAGAAATATAAGTACTCGTTTACCTCAATCTTTTACTGCTGGATTTAAAACATCCAGACAGAAAGAGTTTTAAAGAGAAAACAATTTGGCTTTGCTCTGCCATGTCCCAGCAGGCATTCCCTGTTGGGGGAGGATCTAAAATCTTAGACAGGTAAGGAACAAAAGAGTCTCTCCATCCTGCCCTGTCCCTGATATATATATCTGTATGTGTATTTATTTACCAACTCCACACATCTAAAATCTTAAACAGGGAAGGGAACGAGAGAGCCTCTCCATCCTGCCCTGTCCGCGTCCCCATATATATGTGTCTGTGTGCGTATTTATTTATCAACGCCACTCATAGTCGTACCTCCATACTTTCAACTTCATTGTCATGGATATATATTTCCATTTGTTAAATAAGGAATCACAAAAACACCAAATAAAAGCATAGTATTTATTTGGAATTAAAATGCTGTGTTTATTCAAATTGCTATCTCGTCTGGTTTGTACTCTCATTCTCATTCAACATAATTAAAATTTGAACCAAATACAACCTTAGTCCCCTCCCTCCCTCACCAAACTCACCAAACGGAGTCTTATTATAGGTTAAACATATATGTGTTTTAAGAAGTAAAAGTATGACTGCCTATTCCTTGAATGATATAGGTATTTTAAGAAGCAAAAGTATAAATTTTCATTATTCCTTGAATGCCATAGCTCATTCATATGTGTGATTATTTGATGATTTGATGATAACATTTTCAACTTTGGAAATTTTGAAGTACATATTGAATTCTAAAAGAAAAAAGGTAAAAAGACAAACTTTCTGGTTTTTTCCAGTAAAGAAACAATATAGCTAATTGGTTTTTTCAAGTTACATCTTAAGCGTTAAAAAAAAACAAAAAAAAAAAGAAACATGTTCGTCAATATTTGTTACCTTGATATCTTTGGCAAAATAAAACAAGCTCCCTCTCAATTTTTAAACAAAAAGGCAAAATAACACAAAGCAGAAGAAAAAACAAAAAAAAACTAAGTTATTCCCATCCCATATTCTCAGCCTAAAAACTTATGGCAATTCATGTGATGTAAAGCATAGTAAATAGCCTAGTGAAACCTTTAAATCATGAAAAAACTCTTCAAAATTTGGTGCAGCGGGAGATTAAATTAAAAAATTTTTGGTTTAATGTAAGTTATCATATTAAAAGGTAGTTGGCTCCCCAAGGGGAAAGTTATGCAACAAGATATTAAAATTTGCCAATTTTCCATGATGTTTAAATTTGGTATATGAATTTTAGGTTTCCAAAATAACTATTTACTTATTTACATTTTAAAATATATATACATTTATATACATGAAATTCTCATCTTCACAAAAGGAAAAGCCAACTCCGCCTGACTGAAAAGTAAATCTAGTGAATATGAATTCTCGTTAATAAATAAATGAGAAATTAGAGATAACAACAATGACATAATAAGAAAAGATATAACAAATAAACAAAGTTCTTCTCTTTTTGGAGGGTCCATTAAGAAATGAAGTTTTCAAAACATAAAAACATATATTATTTAGACCAACAAATTTACTCTGACTTTCCATACACTTGGGAAAAAATAACAGAAGAAGAAGATTTAACAGTGCAATTTTTCCTGAATAGAAAAGCATTGAAGACTGAGACCGGGAGAATATGTAACCAATAAATGGAAGGAAGCAAGAGGGAAAAGAAGTTCACAAAAGTGGGGTCACGCGATTAAAGCGAATATAATTATTAGATCGTCATAATTTTTGGAGGGACGTTCCTTCTTCCCTTTCCTAGCATTTTCCGTTCATCGTAAACGTTATTTTTTTTTCTTAAAAAAAGAGAGACTGAAGAAATAATTAATTCTAATACACATGAAAACTGAAAATGATTTGTTTCTTACTTGTAGCAATGATTGCCACAATAATTAAAGATACAGAAGTATTTGGACCAAGATCGCATCATAGTGTGGAGAAGAGGGAATAACAATAATGATTTCCCCATCAACCAAACAATAAAAGGATGACAGATTTTATAACGTTTGCTTTTTGCGTGCCGTAGTTGAAAAGAATTTCTTTATTTTTCCTCGAAAAAGGAAGCTAATTTCCTTTTCATAAAAATTTTTGTTAAAGAAACAGCAAAATGGGGAATGGAGTTTCTTTATCGATTTTATTATTGTTGCTGGGTTTTGAAGGGAAGATTCGCCATTGATTAGGAAATTTCTTATCGAACGAAATGCAATCTCCAATTACATTAATTTTTAAAAATTCAGAAGGCAAGTCGTTTCCTTACCTACGCAGAGAGAGTATGGACTGACTTCAAATACAGAATATATGCATATATATAACATATAGATAGCAAAAGAGAGATTTTCTGCCGACTTTATAATCAGCACTCCATGCATTTTAGTTTTTTCTTCTTCCAAAGAATGTAATAGTAAACAGATACGAACAGAAAAAGAACTTTTAAAAAACAGATAAAAGAGAAGAATTACCGCGACGGTGAGTCCGCGAAAAACGTCGAGAGAAACAAGCCGTTGCGTTTGTTGCTGCTGTTGTTGTTGTTGTTGTAGAGAAAGAGGAGAATCACGTTTCGCAATCGGAAGGCGAGGCGATTGAGAGATCTGGAGAGCCGATTCGAAATCATCGGCGGCACATTTACGATCCTTGTCATTCATCAGACACTTACTCTCCTCATCACTACCTCTACCCGCGCCCTTCCTCCGCCATTCATCTTCCTCCTTGCAATATCCCTTAATAGACTCGTACATTGGCATCGCTCCTTCTCAGAACCCCAAAATATAGTACGGAAATCCACTGATCGACAAAGATCTTCAAAAACCGAAATCCAACCTTCTCCGCACCGAAACTTTACCAAATTTTCTCCTATCCCCTTGGCTTCAATGCGGTTACAGCCAGGAAAAAATTATGAGAAAACAAGAACAAGATTCTTTCCGTGAGCAATCTAAAAAGGTTAGGACACTTGTGAATGGAGTTTTGAGGAAGAACGAGGCGCCTTTTTTTTATATAACTTGGTTGTGCACAGGAGGCGCGGCTCCCTGTCTGTGGATGGGCTGTTGATGAGGAGGAGGAGGAGGAGGAGGAGGAGGAGGAGGAGGAGAGAAAGTTGATGATGTGATGTGTGCGTATGAGCCTCTTTTCGGCCTTCCCGTATTTATAGAAAAGAAAAGGGAGGCAAAGAAGAAGAAAGAGATTTAGTCTGATATTTTCCTAATTTTCATAGGATACGATTGCTCCTCCTCCCAACAAAATTTCAAAAATTAATAACAATGCCTATTTCTCACCTCACCATCCTATCACTTCTTTTGATTTTTCCACGTGGCAACTTCTGATTCGACCTTGCTGATACTAATTTCACCGCCTCTTTACCTTGAAAGTTTTACTTCCTCGAGTTGCAGTCAAAAAAAAATTATCCTCAACTCGGACTCTTTTTATTTTTTTCTGTTTCGATCCCGTCCTCCCACATGGCAACAGTCCTCGGATTGTACTACTCATAGGCCTTGTACAAAAATTTAATTAATTAAACAGCTAATTTTACACACACACAAAAAATAAATAAATTCAATAGAATTTTTTACTTCCTTTTTTTGTTTTTATCAATTAAATTACGTTAATTATAGTTTAAAATTTAATTCCCATTACTTGGGCTTTTGGGTTTTGGGAAAGATCAAGTAAACTTTTTTATTTGTTACTATAAATAATTCATAATTTTAAATTTAGTATATAGATATAAGTATAAAGATACGTACGAGGATGGTAAGGCAATAAATGAAATTAAAAGTGGGTGGACAGCCACCGACTTGAATAGATAAGAAAGAAAGAAGAAAAAGGTGAAGCAGGAGGATTGGATTCTTTTTTTACTTGTTTTTGTTTAGGATAAATAAAAATAAAAATTGAATGCCCACTCGTTTTTGGAATCTAACAACGAGATAAGCTTTTCTTTATTTTGGTGAATAAGAAGGACATAAGTTGTAAGCTATTCTCCACTAGTACATACAATGAATGGATATGGTAGTGTGTGTGTGTGTGTGTATATATATATATATCTATTTGACTACTTACCCTTGCCTTTTGTTTTATTTTCTTTTTAAATTCTCAAATTTTAGTCATTTTACTTGTAAATATTTTTTTTCAACCAAATAGTTCATTAACTTTTCAATGTTTTTTGCAGCACTAAGTTACATTTGGTTTTTTTTTTTTGTTAAAAAAAGAATTTTTTTTTGGAATTAGGGCAAGTACATAGTCTTCTTCTTTTCTTCCATGTTTAACTTTATTTTCTCTTAAGTTTTCTCATTTACCAGATAGCCATAACTAAATTAGATCAAATTTTAATGATCTAAAGTCTCATGTCTCCTTATTCCCCAATCTTTTCAAAAATTCTACATTTTTTTCTGAGTTATTTGAAATACACCCGTTAACAAATTTATTTAAACAATCCTAATGCAGGAGGAATTGAAAGGATTGTAATACTCTCGAAATATCACACCACATATGATCAGAAGATTTCAACTACCTAATTATCTATTCCTATTTAAAACTATACCCACCAATAAGGAATAAAATAATCAAGATAATTGAGAAATTAAAAAAAAAAAATGTCACGGCTTACCTAATAAGTCAATCCTAATTCACTGACCCAACAAACTTCTCAAAGCTCTCTAACTTGAAGAACACTCACTAACTTGGGAAATTAGCCATGCTAATTTTAATAAGCAAGCAAAAACTTAAAACTTTCTTAATTTTTTGAATTCTTGAATTGTGATTACAGTCTAAGTACTAAAGTCCTTATATAAACCTTTATTTTCTAATACGACTCGCAGTAAGATTACATATTCCTACTTGAAATCTTAGACACTAATTTAACTAGGATTTTTGTTAGAAATTAATTAAATAAAGGAATCATAATATAAAATTTCAAATAAATTAATAAAATAATGATAGTTTAATTTAAGTAAAATTCTTCCTCTTATTTGGTCGATTCTCCCTTTGCTTTTTATGCTGAAAATTGCTTGAAGTTTTTTTAGGAATCTATAATAAAGTTAGAAAGCAAAAAAGAAAAAGCAAAAGGAGTCCAAATCAGACTCAAAATGCATGGACAGGCTGCCCGCGAGCGTCTGGCGTGTGCGCCTATAGGTGGCGGCATTGGGCATACACAGAGGTTCCTACGTGCACGCAATCCTGACATACGTACGATAGGGACCGCTCATACATAAAGCCCAAGCATAAGGTTGGTTGTCGTGCGAGCACATACGCGCTCCTAAGGCATGTGACTGGTCTATTTACACATGTGCCTCCTCCTACGCACATCTGATTTATGTGTGCGTGTGCGTATGTGCACTCTAACTGTGCATGAGTGTGGCTCTCTCGCATGTTCCGTACGCTCTCTTGTGCAGATGATCTTCCCACATGTGCAGGAGCTATAAGTGTACGTCAACACATGTGTACTTTATGGGTAGCCATACCAAAATGGCGCTTTGGGCTTCCTCTTAGGGTGAAATCTTTGGGTTGAGTCTCTCCTTAGCTGTGAGGCCCAATAACTTCATCGTCTTAAGTTGTCTCTTATTTATTTTTCTTTTAGATCGTCATCCTATCGGCTTAAGTCCTTCGAGGGTCTTAATTTACTCTTTTTATGGTCTTGGTTCTGGATAGATTTTCTGTGATCACTTTCCATTTGGGCGTACTTCCAAATGTGTCTTGGAAGCACATAATTGCATATTTGTTTTCGTCCTTCTATTGTCACATAA
>NW_019014654.1:201353-211825 GCF_000150535.2 Carica papaya | reverse complement strand
CATGTTAGAAATTCTGAGAAATTAAAGGAAGACAACAATTCAAGAGAATAAGAGGTCGAACACGATTTGGAGACCAAACCCGAATGGGAAAAAACATTAAGCCATAAAGGAGCTTTATGCTTTTTAATTTATTTTATTTTGTTATTTTTGTTTTTTATTCATATTACGATTAGTTATTTAATTATTTTAAGTACTTAGGTTCCGAGTAGGAATACTTAATCCTACTTTTGGTAGAATAAGTAAATAAGAGTCTATATAAAGGTTTTAGCTCAAGCCATGTAAACACAATTAATTCAAGAGATTAATAAAATTAAATGTTTGAATTTTGTTTGAGAGTAGTCTTTGTCTAGTTCTTTTAGCATCTTCAAGTTCTTCAAAAGATAGGGAACTTTTCTGAAATCTTACAAGAGTCGATGAGTTGAGATCGATTTATCGAGTAAGTCGTGACATCTTTCTTTTTCTCGTTTAGATTCTTGATTATCTTGTTTTTGCATTCCATCATTGAGAGGGTGTAGAAACAAGTATGGAGGGTGATTTAGGTTGCTAAGCTATCTGATCATACGTGGAGTGAGGTTCCGGGAGTATTACGGTCCTTCTAAGTCCGTCCTACGTCACTATCTCCCTTCTTCGAGAGGATTCATCCTCAAATCTGTGATGTTTTCATCATTTCTTTTAGTGTCAAAACAATTAAGGAGAATACCAAACAATCTGTGATATATCTAGGTATATCATAATGATCTTATATGAAGAAATGGTTCTTGGTCCTTGTTTAAACATTATCTGTATCTGTTGTTCGCCCTGCGAACTTATCATAAAACTTCTTAATTTTGAGTTAATCCGAGTATGTTTCTCTCCTTGATAATAGAGTTAGGACATATGTGAGATCTCTCATAGTCACGGAATGATGATTCTTCCCACTATTATGATTAACATTCCCATAATACTGCTACAGTCTCCCTAATAATAAGTGTCCTGTTTGCATAGGGACAACATCACATAATATCTTGTCTTTATAGTTACTAAAAGAAAATGAAACTTGTACCTGCTAAGTGACACTAATCTCCTTAATGTCATCTAGTCGATGTAATTTATAGGATAATAGGTGTGTTTATGCAAATTAACCATGCCCTCTCTATTAGTAAGGTGTTGACAACATTAATACAGCTTCCATTATCAATAATCACACTAAAGACCTTTTTATTGACGAGACATCTGGTGTGAAATATGGTTACTCTCTTATCATCATCCTCTGACTTAACTTGCATATTCAAGGTTTATTGGTTGACAAACACTTCGCCCGGAACGGTTGGATAATACTTTCTTCACTAACCTCAAATGATGGCATGTCTTCATATTCACTATCACATCCACATCATCTCGTATGATGATTACTCGTTGATTAGGACATTATGATGTAATATGTCCAATTTCCAGACACTTAAACATTTGACAGTACTCTATCTTGCAGCAAGTGTGTTAAGGTTTCTGACCGGGTTAGTAGTAAGTGGTTTGTCTTTTTTATCCTCAATCAGCTTATTCTCTCCCTTTTTAGGCCATCTAGAATTGAATTAAGGGGTGGTACTAGCAATCCTTCTTATAGCTCTTCTGTCCATTAACTGTCTTTCAATTTTAGTAGCTTTGTATACCATCTCTTTCATATCAACATAGTTTTATAATTCAAGGATACTAGTAATTTCCTTGTTCAAGCCTTCTAAAAACTTAGCCATAGTAGCTTCAGATTTTTCTTTAACTCTAGTTCGAGTCATAATGATTTCCGTCTCCTTATAATATTCCTCTACTGGCTTGTTTCCTTAAGTAAGGCATTGTAGCTTCAAATTCATATCCCTGTCAAAGTAGGATGGTGTAAATCTCTTTTGCATAATAGATCTTAACTCTCTCTAAGTTGAGATATGGTCATCTCCATATCGTTCTTTAAGAGTAAGCAACTTATCTCATCAAACTGAGGCATAATCAGTGAACTCAAGGGTACCAGGTTGATGTTTTTCTCTTCACTGTAGTTATGAGTTAGTCTTCCTTTACTTAGGCAACTAAGTGAAATAAAAGTTTTCACGTACATTTGGTTGGTGATGTAATATTCCTTTGACGAATCAAAGGTTTTTGTCATACTGGTAGATGGTTAATCTTTTTTTTTATTGAATGCAAACAGAGTGTCAAATGCCTTATGATATGCAACTAGATATTTTTATATTTTGTCATTTTTCTTTTTTTTTTTTTACAAATGAAGGATAATAACGATCACTTAAATTATGACGAATATGATAAAATTAACTGAGATGCAAACAAAAAAAATTAGCCATAGGATTATTTAATTGATAATTTATGTAAAAATAAGAATACTAAAGCAAGATAACATAGTAGGCTCAGTAGGAGTTTAGCTCTGATAAAAACTAATGCGGGAGGGACTTAGAATGATTGTAATACTCTCGGAACCTCACATCACATATGATCGAAGATTTCAACCACCTAATTCACCCTCCATACTTGAAATTACAACCACTAATAAGGAATTCAATAATCAAGATAATTGAAAAACTAAAAGGAAAAGGAAGGACATCACGACTTACCCGATTAGTCAATCTTGATTCTCTAACTCAACATGACTTCTGAAAACTCTCTAACTTGAAGAACACTCACTTTGCTAATTTTAAGAAGTAAGACTTAATTAATTTTTTGAATTCTTGAATTGTGATTACAACCTTAAGTACTAAGATCCTTATATAAACCTTTATTTTTTAATATGACTCGTAGTAAGATTACACATTCCTACTTGAAATCTTAAAAACTAATTTAACTAGGACTCTTCCTGAAAATTAATTTAATAAAGAAATCCTAATCTAAACATTCAAACAAATTAATAAAATAATACTACTTTAATTTAAATAAAATTTTTCCTCTTCTTTGGTGGATTATCCCCTTGCTTTTTATGTTGAAAAATACTTGAAGTTTGATTAAGAATCTGCAATGGAGTTAGAAAGCAAAAATGAAGAGCAAAGGAGCCCAAATCAGACTCAAAGGCCAAGGACAAGTTGTCAGCAAGCATCTGACACACGCATATGGAAGGTTCCTGTGCGTATGTGGTCTTAGTGTGTGTACGGTAGGGACCACTTGTACATGTATGCCCTACCGCAGGGCTAGTTGGGCCTGCGCGCACATGCACCTCCTCTTATGCCCATCTGGCTGATACGCGCGTGCGTGAATGTGTGCTCTTGCTGCGTTCGAGCGTGACTCTCTCACACATTCTGTGTGCTTTCCTACGTAGATAGTTTTCCTGCATGTGTGAGTTCTCTTGCTCGCACATGTATACGCCCAGACGTGTGTACTTGACGGGTACCCATATTCAAATGGTGTTTTGTGCTTCCTCTCGGGGTAAAATCCTTAGGTCGAGTTTCTCCTTGGCTATGAGACCTAATAACTTTCTCATCTCGAGTCACCTTTTATTTTTTTTTATTCTAGATCGTCGCCCCTGTCAGTTTAAGTCCTTCAGAGGTTCTAGTTCTAGATAAATTCTTCATTGTCACTTTTCATTTGAGTGTACTTCTTAATGTGTCCTTAAAATACACTATTACATTTTCATTTGCGTCCTTCTATTGTCACATGGATCTCATGCTTGTCACCATATTTCTCTTCATTTATTATCATATAAAATCTAAAAACGTGAAGCTAGATCCATGATAATGATAAATAAGATGACAATAAAAAAGAAGAGAAGTAAAAGAAGAAAAACAATCATTTTTTGTGTATCTTGAATTTTTGAAAAACTTTTGATGTAATTTGGCTTTAAATCTTAATTTATGAATAAAATATTATCGGGATGTAAACAAGTAGAAGTAGCTAATTTAAAGACAATTCCATCAAAATTCTTTTAAAATTAAAAAAAAATAAAAAATAGTGGAATTCTTTTTTAAAATTTAGAAATTCTTGAAGATTTTAGTTTAAAAAGAATTGAAAACAAAAGAAAACAAAATCAAAATCAAAATAAAAAGGTTTTTGGGAATTTTAAATATTGAAGAGTATGTTTTTTAAAAAAAATTGAAAACAAAAAAAACAAAAAGAAAAAAAAATATTTTCTTTTATAACTTTTTGAATTTTGAAATATTTTAAAATGAAAATCCATAAAAAATAAAAGATAAAAAAGAGTTAAAATTTATGTTTGAATTCCTTTGTTTTAAGTCTCTATAAATTAGAAAGTATGAAAATAAAAAAAATAAAAAAAAGGAACAAAGAGCAAAGAATTATATTTGATTTCTTTTAAAGATTTTTTCAAGGCTCAAAGTTTTATTTTAGATTTTCATTCAAAAGAATTAAACAAAAATCAAACAATTAAATTTATTTAGAAAAAAAATGAAAAAAAAAACATGAAATTAGAGCAAAAAAAATTAGAAATAAATAAAAATTTGAACTTGTGTCCTGATAAAATTTGTTAAGCTTAAGAAACATTGAAATAAATAAAAGGATAGTTACAAGAGCCTAACAAATGAAGACTATATATTAGATGTTTGTTTCTTTATTACATTCGTTGAAAAATTAATTAATACCCGAGCCCAGAATTTGGCACGAAATTAATTTTAACATTCTAAAAATATAAAAGGATTCATTTTTGAAATTAATAAATTTTAATTCAATGTGAAATTATGAAAAAAAATAAGTTGAGAATGAAATTGAAAATAATTTTAAAAAAAATGGTAAAAATTCAGGTTCGAATGGTATTTTTGAAAGAAAAAAAGAAACTTAGGGTCAAAACACAATTAAAGAAAATTTTGCCATGCAGGACCGCCCAATCAGCAGTCTCGATGAACCGCAGTGCGCCGCGCAACAAGGCACGCTGACTCGGTGCCACGCGGGAGGCTACACTGGCGATCTGCGTGCCCCGCGATTGAACGACCTAGAAGCATTCCCACGCACGTGGACAGTCCGGATCTGTTCCCTCCTCAAGCGTGATCGGACGGTCGTGATTAAACACAATGAATAGTTCAGATTCGTTCCCTCCTTAGGCTCAATCGGATGATCGAAATCAAATACGATGAACGGTTCAGATTCGTTTTCTCCTTAGGCGCGATCGAACGATCGACATAACACACGATAAATGATCTGGATTAACGTGAGATGGGTATAAATATTTTGCATCACACCGAACCTGAAATCCAGCCACCAGCCTCCCATCAGAGAAGAAGAACTGGTCGCTAGAGAAGGGAGACAACCGCCGTCCGCCGCCGCTCCGAAGTCACCTCCGACTGCCAAAAAAGGTAAAAATTCTCCCACCTACTCGAATTTGATTCCGAGCACCCTTGTGGCCGTATCAGAGCAAAAAAAAATGGTGGATGAGCCAAAAATCACGGGCAAAGCTCGGTAGAGTCGCCGCGGACAAAACATGCAACCGCCTCCGATGATCCCCTTCCCGTTTCCCGTTTCGTACGATTTTTCCACCTTGTGTTCACTGTTATGTTTTTTACAGGTTGATCGAAGACAAACGCCCAACTGCGAAGGTGAGCTAGCGGAGCCGCCGCACCGGAGAATTCCACCACTGGTAGGTTTTTGTTTTTTGATTTTTTTTCGGCTAACCGAAACCCTCTAACATATTTTTTCGCAGGGATGGGTATAAAACCAGCCAAAACTAGTCAAAAAGAGCCAGGCTGAGGCAAACCACCACCGCTGGGCAGCGGTGCCATCGTTTGAGCACGGCGATGCCGCCGTGCCGGAACTCCGAAATTGGTCGAAAAAAGATTTTTAACACCGATTTTGGATTTTTAGGGTATTTTTAGGTACGTGAAGCGTGTTTTAATCTCTGCAGAAAAATTCAAAAAATCTGGGGACCGCTAGTAGAGACAGTATAAAGTTCGGTATTTCAGACACCGATTCGAGTAAGAATCCCTCACTTTATTCTCTGTTATGGAATTAAAGCTTAATAATCGATAATATGGTATTTTGTGTAATTTAAAAAACTTTGAGAATAATTACAGGTTACAATGGAACTGGAACTGGTTAGTTATTTATTTATTTGTTCTGTGTAACTGATTGTTTGCTTGTACAACTTTAAATACATGAGAATATACTCCAATGGTTAAATGATTCAGTTATGCTTCCTTAATGTATATTCATTGCTCGTCTTGTATAATTTACAGTCAATTTATGAAATTAAAAATTTATATACAAACGGAAAATTGCTTAGTTATGTGAATTAATGAATGGTTGTCTTACTGGATATCTAGGGAGATGGTAGACAGACTGGGTACATAGGGAACCCTACCATGAATATTGCCTTATACCGAATGGGGTATCGAAGAATGGTATTTTTGGCGCTCATATCGAACGGGTTATGGGGATGGCCGGTTAGTTGACAATGTTGGATATTGGTTCACGCGTAGTGGGACATCCCTATTGGCCCCCCAAGGATACCAGTAGGCAAATAAAAAGAAAAAATTATTATTTTTCCTCACTTGAATATGAGATTAGAATGTTATTTGAGTTATTGTCTCTATAGGTTGATTTTAGAAATCTCGCAACGGTAAATATATACAATAAATGATTTTCCTTATGATAAACGAATTTACTTAAATCAAGAGCTCCATTGGTTGTTTTTATGATTTTTACCAACCTTTAGTTTTTGTATCAGTGAGTAGTGTGATACTGTTACTGGGCTAGTGTACCTCACCCTTTCATTAACTATTTTAGATCAAGAGGACCAAGATTTAGATCTCAATCAATAAGAGGGTTGTGAATCGTTCACTACCCGGACTCCCTTCAAAAGCTAGTGAAGGTCGTCCTAGAATGCTCAGTTATTTACCTTTTGTTTATTAACCCTATTAGGCATTTTAAATTATTGTGTAAGAAATGTAAATCCTAAACTCTATTATTTCACTTATGTATTTAACATATGACTTTATTTCCTTTTAAGTTCTTAGCCTTTACAGTTAGTATTAGAGCCAGGTTCCTCGGAACCATTTCTTACACAAAAACCTAAGGAAACGCCAAAACAATAAATTATCGCTCAACAATTCCTTGTGAAATGCAGGTACATATAGATGAGGAGAGGAAGACCTCCACTAAACCGAGTAGCCTAAGAGGATTTGCTTCGAGAGGATGTTGACCGACTCTTTGAAATATTAGAGAGACTCATTGTTGCCCAACAGGACCGAGAGGAAAGGAGGGAGCTACCTGACCCTCCCCCGTTACAACAGTTTGAGCCACTCCTGCAGCGGGAGGATCCTGAGCCACCCCGGTATAACCCTGCTCCTCCACAGTACCATCTGACACCACCATAGTATGGTCTAGTGCCTCCATCGTATCACCTGGCACCACCACAGTACAATTCGGTGCCTCCACTATATCATCCAGTACTACCACATGGCCATCCAGTCCCTGTCCAGTACAATCCAGTCCCTCTTCCACGGGACTCAATTCCACCTATGATGGACCCGAGCTACATTAAGATGTATAAAAGACTAAACTCATCTACTTTTACAGGAGCATCATCCTTTGAAGAGGCCGAGTACTGGTTAGCTGAGATAGAGAAAGCTTTCACGACTCTTAGGGTGGTTCCCGAATAGAGAGTTATACTTGCCACCTACATGCTAGTGGGAGAGGCAAGTCGCTGATGGCAGCTCAAGTAGGCCACCTTGTCTAATCCAGTCACTTGGGAACAGTTTTTGATGGCCTTCAATGCAGGGTACCTCCTAGAGCATCTCTAACATCTGAAAGAAATGGAGTTTGTACACCTAATCTAGGGTGATATGACTGTGTCAGAGTATACTCGAAAGTTCCTAGAGTTGGGCCGATATTCCCCTAAGAGCATGATGGATGAAGGCAGAAAGGCAACGAAGTTCGAGTGGAGCCTCCGTCCTGAGATTAGACAGTAGTTGTATGTGTTCGAATTCAGTATTTACTCAGCTGTTTTTGTCAAGGCACAGTTAGTAGAGAGAAACTTTCACATTTTTCCTCCAACAGTGGAGAACTTCAGGCTCCCGGTTTCACATCGCAGACCAGCACTCACTGCACCTATTCAGCAGAATAAAAGACTTAGGCTAGTGACTCAGGCTCCTCCTCATATTCTGGCAACAGGACGCAGTAGGACTTGCCAGCACTGTGGCAAGGATCATGGGGACCGACCCTACTATCGCCTCAACAATACTTGCCGTATATCCCAACATTATGCGAGTGAGTGCCCGAGAAATCACAACCAGGGCAGACTTCCTATCCAGGACAGAGCTTACAACCTCACTCAACAAGATGTAGAAGCCAACCCAGATGTGACACAGGATACATACGCTATCTGTAATCATCTTACACATATTTTGATTGATACTGGTGCTTCACATTCATTTGTCTCACATGTTTTTACACTAAATTTGAATGTATTACCTGAAAGATTTGATTCTGTACTGTTTATGTCTACTCCTAGGAGTAAAACACTACTAAGAGATGTTATATACAGAGTCTGTATCATAGATATAACAAATAGAAAATTGAGTGTGGACCTAATTGAGATTGACAATGGGGACTTTGATATAATCTTATGAATGAACTGGGTAGCGGCGTATCACACCACCGTAGATTATTTTCATAAGAAACTTGTATTCAACCCTCCTAATGAAGAGTCATTTACAAATTAATAAAAAAATTTAAACATTATTCCCTCATGGCAATTTTTCTATTACCAAGTACTTTAACTCGATTGTTTTCTCTAACTAGACAAACCTAAGAAAAAAATTTACATTTGAGAGATTTCAATAGTCCGAGACTTCCTGGATGTGTTTTCTGATGAACTACCCAGACTGTTAGTGGACAAAAAAGTTAAATTCACTATAAATCTTCAGCCAGGAACCCAGCCTATCTCGATTGTCCCTTACCGCATGATCGTGTTGAGATGGAAGAGCTGAGAAAACAGATCATTGAATTGCAAGATAGTGGGTTCATCCGACATAGTGTGTCCCCTTGGGATGCTGGAGTCACATTTGTAGGGAAGGGAGATGAGACATTAAAGTTATGTATTGACTATTGGAGACTGGACATGGTCACAATCAAGAACAAGTACCCCCTCTCTAAGATCGATGACCTTTTTGATTAGTTATAGGGTGCCCAAGTCTTCTCCAAAATAGACCTGCATTCAGGTTACCATCAGATAAAGATTAAGGCAGAAGACATTTCTAAAACAGCTTTCCGAATCAAGTACAAACACTATGAGTTCCTGGTCATGCCATTTGGATTAACCAATGCACTGGTAATCTTTATGAATTTGATGAACAGGGTTTTCAGATAAGTTTTGGATTAGTTCGTCATTATATTTATCGATGATATATTGGTCTATTCCAAAAAGCAGAGAGGAACACGCTTACCATCTAACTTAGGTTTTGCAGGTTCTTAGAGAAAAAAAGTTGTATGCAAAGTTGAGTAAGTGTGGGTTCTAACTCGAGTAGACTACCTTTTTAGGGCACATCATATTAAGATATGGAGTGTCAGTGAACCACAAAAAGTTGAGGCAGTGCTTGGTTGAGAGAAATTGACCTCGATCAAGGAAATTCGTAGCTTTTTGGGGATAACAGGTTATTACCACAGGTTTATAAAAGGATTTTCTAGCCTAGCTGCTCTTTTAACTCGACTCACAAAGAAGAACATCAAGTTTGAGTGGAACGAGGACTGTGAAATGAGATTTTTAGAACTAACGAAGTGGTTGACTACTGCACTAGTGTTGGCCTTGCCGAGTGGGACAGGTGGATATACAGTTTATAGTGATACCTCGTACCTAGGGTTGAGTTCTATTCTGATGCGGCATGAAAAAGTCATAACCTATAGGTCCAGATAATTGAAGAGTCATGAAGAAAACTACCTCACCCACGACTTAGAACTTGCCATAATTATCTGCACCTTCAAGACTTGGTGCCATTACTTGTATGAGAAGATTTTTCAGATCTATACCGACCATAAGAGCTTGAAACATATATTCACAAAAGGATAGAACTCCTTAAGGACTACGATTGTAACATTTTGTATCACCGGGCAAGGGCAACATGGTGGTCGATGCACTAAATAGAAAAAGTCCAGGTATGTTAGCTCACCTAATGGTTTCAGAATGCAGGGTAATAGGGGGTCGCACAAGAGGTTCGACTTCAGAACCTGAAAAGAGTTACATATTTGGCTTACTTGACTATTCAACCTGAGTTTATTCAGAGAATAAAGGAAGCACAATCCGCCGATTCCACCCTAGCAGTCCTCAGGAAAGATGCAAAACAGAGAGTAAATTCAGAATTTCGAGTCTCTGTCGATGGGTTGCTCAGATTTTAGGATAGGATGTGTGTTTTATGTGACAGTGAACTAAAAAGGGACATCATGACAGAGCTCATAACTCAAAGTTTGTCATGCATCCCGGAAGTATTAAAATATATCAAAGTATAAGACCTCAGTTTTGGTAAAACATGATAAAAGAGAGGCAACTGACTTTGTTTCAAGTGTCTAGTATG